>SDVV010026171.1:0-12302 GCA_016164225.1 Gammarus roeselii | reverse complement strand
TATATATATAAAATTTATCCCTTTTCCGAAGTAAAAATCTGATAATCTTATTACCTGGTGGTCGCAATTTCTACTCACATAATGACAAAAAATATTCACCGTAAGTAATGAAGCACACGACAATTTTCATTATTTACGGCATTTACACAGTTTGCTTTCCTGAGCTTGCGCGAGCGGAAGACAAAATAAATGTGCATCGACGTTCCTCTGAACCGATTTTAATTAATTTTATCTTTGCAATGCATTAGTATCTCCGCCCTCTTCCAATAACACACTCGACATCACACGGCATGGAAAGGGGAGTCCTGCAGAGTTCCGCCCTGCCTTTCTCTCGAAATGCCTTCTCCCTCGCCTCCTGAGGCCATCAGCGCATTACCAATGAAGGCACCGGCTCATCAGCCGACCGCAAACGATGGCACCAGCGACCGCTAATGATGGCACCAGCGACCGCTAATGGTGGCACCGGCGACCGCTAACGATGGCTCCGGCGACCGCCAATGATGTCACCGATCCATCAGCCGACCGCTAAGGATGGCACCGGCGACTGCTAATGATGTCACCGGCCTATCAGCCGACCGCTAACGATGGCACCGGCTGCCGTTAATGATGTCACCGGTCCATCAGCCGACCGCTAAGGATGGCACCGGCGACCGCTAAAGATGGCACCGGCTCATCAGCCGACCGCTAAGGATGGCACCGGCGACCGCTAATGATGGCACCAGCGACCACTAATGATGGCACCGGCGACCGCTAATGATGGCACCGGCGACCGCTAATGATGGCACCGGCGACCGCTAATGATGGCACCGGCGACCGCTAATGATGGCACCGGCGACTGCTAATGATGGCACCGGCAACCGCTAATGAAGGCATCGGTGACCGCTGATGATGGCACCGGCGACCTCTAATGATGACACCGGCTACCGCTAATGATGGTACCGGCGACCGTCAGCCAACTGTCAGTCGACCACCGGTGTCATGTATGTATATACATGTGTAGACCTACAGCCGTTTTCCTTTAGTTAGAAGGGTGGTTAAGTTAGGCTGACACAGAGGGGGGAGGCGCCCAACCTCCCCGCCACAAGACCGCCGTGTCCATGCCTAGGCTCGACCTTTCGACAAGCAGCACCAGAGGCCGGCACTGCAGTCGGATAAGTTAACCACTTGGCCACGACGGCTAATGATGGTACCGGTGACCGCTAATGATGGCACCGCAACGGCTAATGATGGAACCGGTGACTGCTAATGATGGCACTGGCGACTGCCAATGATGGCACCGGCGACTGCAAATGATGGCACCGGCGACAGATAATGATGGCACCGGCGACCGCTAATGATAGTACCGGCGACTGCTAATGATGGCACCGGCGACCGCTAATGATAGCACCGGCGACTGCTAATGATGGCACCGGCGACTGCTAATGATAGCACCGGTGACCGCTAATGATAGCGCCGGTGATGCAATCGTGCAAGCCATCATAATTTGGGGAGGCGCTCCCCGTGGGGCTCACCGTCTGACTGGAGGCCAATTGGGGAGCTGGCCGTCTCACTGAGAGGCTCGCTGTCTCATCGATGGGCTTGTTGTCTTAGCGGGTGACTCGATGTCTCAGTGGGACAGGGGAAGCTAGACGTTGCAGGGGAAGGGGGCTCGCTGCATTACGAGAAGTCTCACTGTCATACTAGGGGTCTTGCTGTCTCACTGGGGGCACATTGTTTCACTGGAGTCTCCACTGCTTTACTGAAGGGCTGTCCCATTGGGGGCTCGCTGTCTTACCAAGGGTCTCGTTGTTTTACTGGGGTCTCGTTGTCTCACTAAAGGTCTTGCTGTCTCACTAGAAGACTTACTGTAGCACTGGGAGGCTCTCTGTCTTACTGAGGGCCCAGCTGCCTCACTATGTGGATCACAGTCTCAATGGAGAGTTCACTGTGCCACTGGGGACTCACTGTCTTACTGGGTGGTATCAGTCTCACCGGTGGGCTCATAGTCTCGCTGGAAGGCTCATAGGCTCTCTGTCGTTCTGGGGCCTCGTCTTCTCAATGGGGACTTACTCTTTCACTAGGGATTAACTGTTTCAAGAGGTCCACTGTTCCAGAATGGGCTCACAGTCTCACTGGAAATGGCTCACTCTCACACTGGGAGGGGCTCACCGTTTCTTTTGAGAGCTCAAGAACTCTATTGTGGATCAGTGTTTTACTGGAAGGCTCACTGTCTGACTGAATTGTTCCCTGTCTGATTGAAAGTCTCCGTCTGACTGAGGAGCCACTGTTGGACTGGAGAGCTCACTGTCTCACTTGTGGGCTGGTTGTCCCGATGGAGCTTGTTGTCTCAATTTGAGGTAATCGTAAGTGCGTCTACAAGTTTGCTCAATTAAAAACCTTCCAACCGACTATATTTATTTTTGCTTTACCAAAATCTTTCTAAAAACAAGTTGCTAATGTCCAATTCCAGTAGATTTTCGATGCTATGTTCCCGGTTGTTCTAATTCGCTGTTCCTGTCCAGGCCGCCGTCAGTTGATGGACTAGGAATGATCAGCGAGGCTGGTGATAAAGACTTGTTCTGCTGACACAATAGACGGCAACGGCCGGCATTCGTCTTCCAGGCGCTCAACATTCCAGGAGAGACAAAAACACGGGTCTATCTCCACTCCTCCTTCCCCTACCTCCTATAAATAAAGGCATACTTAATCGTTGGTCTGGGGGGTCGCCTGCTGACGCTACAAGACGAAGCCACTTTCATTCGTCTCGCAGACGCAGATTGTTCTTCCAAAAGATACGGACAAGAAGTTCGGGCCAACCTTTCGACCGTCCGTCTCAAGTAATTTAATAAGCATGGTTTTTATATTCGAAATCTCGTAGCATTTTTCCCATCTCCTTCTTAGTCGTCTCGAGCTGAGCGATTTGTGCGTTCGTCCAACAATCGATTCTCGAGGGCATAAAATCTTTTACAGGGTCCAATAACTGAGGAAGTGGGACTCTGATTGACTTAATAGCAGAAGAGAGGGATTACCCGAATATTACGTTGGCACCCGTCCATGAGAGAACGAGAAGAGAGAGAGAGAGAGGAAGAGAGGAAGAGAGTGAGAGGTAGGAGAGAGATGGAAAAGAGTGACACGATAAGCGGCTTGATCACGCACGATGTAAATAGAAAGAGAGGAAAACTAGGCTCAGTTTGTCCGAGGAAAGTACGGCAGAGAAATAAAGACATGATTGGTCGGTCCAAATTGTTCGTTACGAAAGCAAAAAATCAACACAATCGAACAAAATTCCTGTTCCTAATGATAAATTAGTTTGAACTTTGTCGATATCCAATGATATCAATTTTCTTATAGCTGAACACATTCGTAAATTGATAACCAATTTTTTTCTCTATCGACAGAAATGGAATTCAATTTTCTTCGGCGACGGATACGGGAAGAAGTGAGACTCGCTTCTTTCGAACCTCAGAGCAATCAAAATAAGAAACACGAGAGTCGAGATATGCACTGAGAGGGACTGTAGGTGGGACAATCTGAGAAATGTTGCCGACATATGCTTAAACAACATCTTGTGTATTATCCTGAAGTTGAGAAAAGCCTTCGGAGGGCAGTTGATTAAACGGCTATTTTATTGTGTTGGTTTGCTAGACAATGTATCAAGCGAATGAATTAAGGGTTGTTGCATTTGTGGATACACGACGATATATATACACGACGAAACATGAAATACCCTACGATACCCGAATCTACCTGAAATATCCGACGATACCAGTAGATATCAGACGATACCAGAAGCTACCTGAAATACTCGAAGATACCCAATGATACCCAATGATACCCAACGATACCAGACGACACATGAGGATGCACGAGGATGCACGAGGAAACACGAGGATATACGACGATACACGAGGATACACGCGGATGCGCGACGAAACACGAGGACACACGACGGATTTTTTTTCAATCCAGTCCATTGAGGACTACAGACCAAGAATGCAAAATACTTAGAGGGCTGATGATATCAACATAGGAGCGGTAACCTCAAACAGAATTAAAAAACAAAATAATAATTAGGTTTTTATTTTTTATTTTGTATAGTCTTCATTTTATTCCTGTTATTAATATTCGGACCCGCGTAACCGCTGACAACTCCCCCACAATTGACCACGTTGGGATAAATTCGTTAAAGCAGTGATGGTCAGGAGTAATTCTTGCTGCCATTAGTGATCATTTTTCTACCTTCCCGATCTTGCCAAATGCGCTTACCTCTGAACCCTCTAAAGTTGAAATTTAATTCCGTTCGCATTCTCCTACAAATTTGAATAATCTTCGAAACAAACTGAAAACCTTTGTCAGTGAAATCCACAAATTCAATATTGTTAATGCTGGAACCCGCTGTAAAATATTCATTGATACATTTAACGAACCCTATAATCGACTTTGTCCTGTAAAAACCAAGCAGGTCCAGTCCGTGGTTGACCGCTGACTTGCTTCGCTGTGTGGCTGAAAAGCACCCCCTGTACCGCGAGTCCGTCAGTACAAGAGGTATAGAAATTGGGTTTGTGAACGCATTAGGAAAACTAAAGTGCAATATTTTCATGATAAATTTTTATCCTATAGAAATGATAGTTGCAGAATATGGATGGGCAGGAATAGTATTCTGCAACCGAATTCTAGAAGAAAAACTGGATACAAGTTGGATGTCGACAGTGAGAAGAAGTCGGCACCTGTTGATGCTGCTAATTTATTTAATGTTTACTTTACGGGTATTGCTGATGATCTTTTAACTAAAATTCCTCTTGTGAACATTGATCCCTTACAATATCTGACTCCGCTGGTCAACTCTTTCGCTTGTTTTCCAACTGACGCTAGTGGAGTCTAAAATTATTAAGTTTTTTAAAAGCAAAGGATGTCCTCTTTCATCAATCCCATAATTTGTTTATAAATTTGTTTCAGATACAATATCCCGGACCATTTCCAAATTCATTGACTCTTCTTTTGTTGAGGGTGTATTTCCAGAAGTGTTAAAAAAGGCTTGAGTTATTCCAGTTCATAAGAGTGACGCAGCTAATTTAGTTTATAACTTCCGACCTATTTCGACTTTACCTTTCCTGAGCAAAATATACGAAAAAGCAATGTCTACGCGCATTGTACAATTTCGTGTTCATTTCAACCTAATATCTGCTTATCAGTTGGGATGCCAAAAGGGGAAATCGACTTTAGATTCAATTCTTCAATTTGACGAGTGGGCTCACAAAGC
This sequence comes from Gammarus roeselii, assembly GCA_016164225.1. Classification (NCBI taxonomy): domain Eukaryota; kingdom Metazoa; phylum Arthropoda; class Malacostraca; order Amphipoda; family Gammaridae; genus Gammarus; species Gammarus roeselii. The sequence goes on along the minus strand of SDVV010026171.1, from coordinate 7,063 downwards.
CCTAAATTCCAGGAGTTATCTTATAACAATATATCTTGACTTCAGCAGGGCATTCGACACTGTTCAACATTGCATTCTTTTGAGAAAACTTGAGAGGCTGGGTATCCGTGGGAACACCTTCCGTTTGAGTCATGTCTGAGTGATAGGAAGCAGCTTGTGGGTATTAATGGTGTTACAACTGAACATCGCTCCTTGAGTGTGGGAGAGCCGCAGGGCTCTATTTTGGGCCCTCTACTGTTTTTTCTGTTCATCAATGAAATGGCGAGTTCCTCTGCTGCACTCCGGTTGATACACTTAGCTGATGATACAACTGCGTCGGTGGAGGGGGAGCAGTTCGAGGGTCTTTGCGCTGCTGTTAACAGAGAGCTTCACAAAGTTGATTTGTTGCAATAAACTATCCATGAACCTTTCTAAAACCTCTTACACGATCATAACTAACAAATCTGACAACTTTGGCATCTCCTTAGCAATAAGAAATGTTAAAATAACTAGTGCAGATTCGGCCAAGTTCCTGGGTGTAATTGTGGATCGGCGTCTCTCCTTCTCTGATCAAATTGATCATATCAGTCATATGATATCGAAATCATGTGGTATCCTAAGAAAGTTGTCACCACTCGTTACTGCGAGTGTTCTGCGTTCACTCAATTTATCTCTTGTGTACCCTTATTTGCTCTATGGTATTGAGGTTTGGGGCTCCTCTGCCACAACCAAACTGAATAGACTACGTTCAATTCAAAACAAATGTGTGCGGCTTGTGATGAGTGATTTTATTAGTTCTGTTGAGGAAGTTTATAATAAACTCAATTTACTCACTTTAAGTGATATCTACAGATTTTTCGTACTATTAAATTCTTTTAAGTACTACGTTTTCGGAACAAATATTTTTTTCTGCTGATGAATGTGTGAAAATAGAATAGTTCATGCTTATAATACCCGATTTAGTAGCTCAAATAATCTGAACTGTCCAGCTGTAACTGTTTCTAGGTTTTGTGTTTCGTTTGTGTATCGGGGTGTAAAGTTTTGGAATTATATCCCACTTGAACTTAAACCAACTCTTTAATGTCTTGCATTTCAAACGTGGGCTAAAATATCTGATGTTGTCGTAGCCATGTACTTAGGAAAACATTCTCATATGCATTTTTAATCATTAATGTTGCCTTTATTGGTCCTGTGGTGATCGGCGGCAGTGCTTTTTTGAACCCATCACTGATGTTAGTATCATCTTTGGTGTCATATTCCTTGTCCCCCTGAATCAATTCTGTTTTAATATCAGCGTTTTATTCACCAACCTAAATGAGTTATTTTTTTTTAGTATGTCATGTATCAACGTTTGATTAGCTTTGTTCTCTCCGTGTTTACCTTGCCTTGGCTTTTTATTTGGCTTTGGAGATGCGTGTTCTCATTTTTATTAAATTTTCTGAGGCCGACTTGTAACTACTCCATTCTGCTCATATAGTTTTCGAACTATCTATGGGCCTAAAATCAATTCTTTTTTCTTTGGTTTGAGTTGTCATCATTTTCTAGTGTACTCCATGTACCATGACAAAATTGATTTTATTAAAAATGTTATTATTATTATTATAGCTTTGACCCATCTTTGGCAAGAGGGGGAACCTGGAACCAATGCACACGTTGAAACCAAAATGAAACTTTGAACCGACACACCTAGGGCAAGAGAGGAAACATGAACCCGACGAACCTTTGACAAAGAAAAAGCATGGAAACAGCCCATCATTGACTAGAGAGGAAACCTGGACCTTAGTCACCTTTGGAAACGGAGGAAACCTGGACCTTACTCACCTTTGGAAACTGAGGAAACCTGGACCCAACGTACCATTGGAAACGGATGAAAATTGGAACTGACGTACCTTAGGCATGAGAGAAATCCTAGAACTATAACGTACAATTGGTCCCGATCGATATCCCTTTGCCACACAATCACACAGTTGTACTTACACACTAACGTGACCTCAACACTGGAGATGGTGAGCTCATTCATTATCAATCTACTGATAATATTCATGGAGTGTTGGTCCAGCTACACTCATTACAACGCTGCTGTGTAATGGAATATCCCGGCAAACAGATGGGTTGGAGAACGAGGGGCTTACAGGGTTGTGTGCTATGGGTTCAAAGAGAGAAGTGTAAATTGTAAAGTAATGCGAGGGAAGTCCGAAAGAAGATAAAAAATGCATGACATTGGAAAACTATTAGTTAGAATGTAAAATAGCAGAAAAAGGGTGTACGAACTGGACTGCGTTTTTACCAAACCTCATGAGGAACGTTAGCCGAGAAGAAAGAAAGGGATGAACAGAAATGAAGGTTGACGAGCAACACAAGAATAATTGCGTGCATTACATGAATACAATTGGGAGTGCAAATAAGAATAGAGCATAAAAAAGAACTGTAAAAATAAGGTAGACAGTCTAAATTTAGGAAAAATTAGAGCAATGGGAACTGGCCTGAGGCGTATTAAAAGTTTGCAGCGTGGATTCCACGTTGCCAACGTTAACTTAGCACGTTGGGTTGACGTTGGATGTATGAAATCCTGGTTAGAACGTAAACGTTTTGAAATACACGAGCCTCGAGATGGTAACAGACTTGACGGACATCTAAATAAAAACCGTTCCATCTATCATATGATCATACATATATAATCTGTTATTTTCTGTTAAAATGACAAAGGATTTTGTTGCCTGCTGACACTAGAATTTAAGAGCAAGCAACAGCAGGAGACGGAGGTCGAAAGAACGTGGGAGAAGCGAAGAAACGCTTTGTTAACCAAAGAGCAGAAGACTGTCGTTCACTGCGAAACGTAGAAGCGACATGGAACTAAACAGGGGAATAGATTAAATTAGATTAAAGGTCTATCTCCACCGGAACTCTGCCACGAGTCTTTTGTCAGCTCCCTCGTAGGACGCAAAGGGAACAGAGATAGAAGGTACATTCAGAATAAAAACAGATGGAACTGTTTTCATTCAGATGTCCGTCATCATAGTTACCATTTCGGGGCTCGTGTGACTGGAGTTGCTTCGAATTACGTGAGCTCTAATAACAAGTATTTCTGATTTAAAAGTATACAAAATCCTCGTGATGGAGTGAAACCACGTCCGATTGAAATTAAGATTGGATAATCATTTAAATGATAAAAGTTACTCACCATTTAATGGTTGGGTAAGTGTCTAAATTGTGAACGGAAAATATATTTTTTCAAAACTGTTTACAGCCAGATAAATGTCTCTGACAACGATTACAAGGACAGTTAGATGATACCAACGGCTAATTATCATCCTCTCGAGCGATGTACTGACTAGTGTATTGATAAAAATATTATGATTATACTTCTATTGGAGTATCTGGTTGACATTTTGTCAAGGAGACCTGGGCACTATCATCGTTCTACGAGGCGACACTTCTTGGGTCGTTTACAATGTCTGCAACCCAGCCGATCCCGAGTCCGGATATGATGGGGAGGGTTGGGCGCCAGGGTATGGCACCCTAACTCAACAATCCGCTAATAAATAGACAACGAGGCGCCAATGGAACAACACAACCTCAGTGGCAGAAGAAGGAGAAAGGAAGAATTCAGGCGTTTTCCGAACGCACGAACTTGCTTGAATATCAGACTAAAAAAATAATCGACATAGTTACCGTTTCCGTACATGCCAGAGAGCGAACCTAGTGAATCGCTGAACTTAGTGTCCAACAAGGGAGCTTATTAATGCATGCTCAAGTCAGATCCCTGGTGGAGGTGATCCCTTTTCTAATCTAACCCGCCTAGGCGTTCATAGCAGCGCAATCTGCTAACGGTTGTCTGACATTTTATGGGTAGCGAATATTGGATTAGAATGAAATGACGACGATAAATTCCAATTTTGCAGAGCTGTCGGTGTACTACAAAGAAGGCTATCATCAGACGGAACCTTCATTCTGCTCCTTTTGATGGGAACATTTAGGGACCATTCAACTGATTGCTAGCGTTTGGGAGTGCAGGAAAAACTGTCGATGAGGGGCCTGCCCCACAAAAGATTACATGTCGTGTCGGTGGATGGGGGTAGGGCTACGGAAAGGCATGGCAAGATGGGCTGTTTCTTTAAAAGACTTGTATTTCAATAACATGGATACTATTTCGGAAAGTGTTTAAATTTCGAAGATGACTGTGTTCAATGAGACGTTTTCTTCTATAAATTTTATTGTTCCTATATAAAGGGTGTTAATAAAGTTACCAATAATTAAAAAATTGATTGCAAAAGAGTGGATTGAACATGTTCTAAAACATCGAATGACAAACGTCAAATTTCAGCTTCGATATGAGACCATTTTTATTCAAGTCAAACTTTTCATCGGTCATTTCTGTCCAGACTTTGCTTAGCAGTTTCATCAGATATTCAACTGCGGTTGCCTTTTGTTCGCGGACGATGGATTCCATCGCTCCCAAGAACCAGCAGTCGGTCGGGCTAGGGTCGGGGATATGAGCGTAATAGGTTCGTGCGTTAGCCTGCAATGTGTCCTTATTTCATTCTTCATGTCTCAAGATGGCGGCAACATCGTAATCAAGCATCTGTTATGCAGGCCGTGTTACACGTAACCACCTGATAGTCGCATGCGTAATCGCCTGATAGTCACATGCATAACCCCCTGATAGTCGTATGCGTAACCACCTGATAGTCACATGCATAACCACCTGATAGTCGTATGGGTAACCGCCTGATAGTCGCATGCATAGCCACCTGATAGTGATATGCGTGACCACCTGTTAGTCACATGCGTAATCACCTGTTATTCGCATGCGTAATCACCTGATAGTCACCTGCATAAGCCTCTGATAGTCGCATGCGTAACCACCTGATAGTCACATGCATAACCACCTGGTAGTCACATGCGTAACCTCCTGATAGCCGCATATATAACCACCTTATTGTTACTTGTGTAACCACCTGATAGTCACATGCCTAACCACATGATAGTCCCATGCGTAACCATCTGATAGTCACATGCGAAACTCAATTGGAGTCGCATATGTAACCACCTTATAGTTACACGTGTAAAAACAACCTGATAGTCACATACGTAACCACCTGATAGTCCCATGCGTAACCACCTGATAGTCATATGCGTAATCACCTGATAGTCAAATGAGTAACCCAATGATAGTCGCATATGTAACCACCTTATAGTTACTTGTCTTACCACCTGATAGTCACATGCGTAACCACCTGATAGTCACATGCATCACCACCTTATAGTTACTTGTGTAACCGCCTGATAGTCCCATGCGTAACCACCTGATAGTCATATGCGTAATCACCTGATAGTCAAATGAGTAACCCAATGATAGTCGCATATGTAACCACCTTATAGTTACTTGTCTTACCACCTGATAGTCACATGCGTAACCACCTGATAGTCACATGCATCACCACCTTATAGTTACTTGTGTAACCGCCTGATAGTCCCATGCGTAACCACCTGATAGTCATATGCGTAATCACCTGATAGTCAAATGAGTAACCCAATGATAGTCGCATATGTAACCACCTTATAGTTACTTGTCTTACCACCTGATAGTCACATGCGTAACCACCTGATAGTCACATGCATCACCACCTTATAGTTACTTGTGTAACCGCCTGATAGTCCCATGCGTAACCACCTGATAGTCATATGCGTAATCACCTGATAGTCAAATGAGTAACCCAATGATAGTCGCATATGTAACCACCTTATAGTTACTTGTCTTACCACCTGATAGTCACATGCTTAACCACCTGATAGTCACATGCATCACCACCTTATAGTTACTTGTGTAACCACCTGATAGTCACATGCGTAACCACCTGATAGTCACATGCGTAACCCAATGATAATCGCATATGTAGTCACCTTATAGTCCCATGCGTAATCACTCGATAGTCACATGCGAAACCACATGATAGTCACACGCGTAACCTCCTGATAGTCGCATATATAATCACCTTATAGTTACTTGTGTAACCACCTGATAGACACATGCGTTGGGGAATCGTTGTACTCGTATGATTGATTCGCATGATTGACCGCTCTTATACTTCACTATTGATCACCCATGACAGACCTGTTGGCTCAAAATGAATACTAGAATAATCATATAATAGGGATCCGCAGCAAAAGTACGAATATCAAAATGGTCCAATGCAAAAGTGTTCAGCGGTGAATTAATTTCTCGTCCCTGAAATTCTGTTCTAAATGTATGTCCGTATGATAGGGACCCCTCAATAACGTGTCAGTAAATGAGACGTCAAAGATGGTCAATAAATGTTACTCTAGTGAAATAATTATTTATTTCTGAAGAAAAACGCGTGAATGAATTTCGGTCTGTGAAAAAAAGCCGGTGCTGATCTAACTCTTGCGATATACGCTAAGCTGGTCAGAGCGTAGAAATAGCTGGGATTGTGGTATAGTGCGTACAGAATAGTTGTAAGCGGGTCTAACGTGCACGAGTCTCAATGTTTCGTAATTGTTTGCCATCCGTTTTCTCCACGAAGAGCGAAATAATCTCTTTGGGAAGTTAGAGGATAAAGTAGATCCACCTGTTTCGAGATAGTTCGGGCACAAGAGTGATGACGGCGGAGGTTACTGGACGTAGACTTAGAGGTAGACCACAGTTTGGATGAATGGATGGCATGAAGCAGGCGTTAGGAAGGAGAGACATAAGTGTGGAGGCAGCGAGAGAGCCTAAATTAGATAGGCGTGAGTGGAGAATGGTTGTGAATGGACGAACTTTGACGATGCCTACATATGTGCTTTGACGCTTTTGGCGTCTCGCTGAGAAACGGACGGTTGTGGTTGTCCGTTTACTATGACGCAGCAGGGTTAAACCGGTTACATGGTCGGGCCCTGCTACTGTCACTGACCTCGGACCGCGCTTCTGACCCAGAGTGTATGTTACGAGGTCTCCCGGTCGGTATTTAGGAGATAAAGAGGTATGTTTATATGATTGCGGGTGTATGATAGGAAGATTAAGTGAGCCTTGCCTTGGCCACACCCCTTCCTGGAGAATTCGGCCTAGTGTCTGTATCTGGTC
>SDVV010026170.1:0-12302 GCA_016164225.1 Gammarus roeselii | reverse complement strand
ACACTCAGAGCGTGGGCATTAGCTAACACTCTGAGCGTGGGCATTAGCCAACACTCAGAGCGTGAGCATTAGCTAACACTCTGAGCGTGGGCATTAGCTAACACTCAGAGCGTGAGCATTAGCTAACACTCTGAGCGTGGGCATTAGCCAACACTCAGAGAGCGAGCATTAGCCAACACTCAGAGCGTGGGCATTAGCTAACACTCTGAGCGTGGGCATTAGCCAACACTCAGAGAGCGAGCATTAGCCAACACTCAGAGAGCGAGCATTAGCCAACACTCAGAGCGTGGGCATTAGCTAACACTCTGAGCGTGGGCATTAGCCAACACTCAGAGCGTGAGCATTAGCTAACACTCTGAGCGTGGGCATTAGCTAACACTCAGAGCGTGAGCATTAGCTAACACTCTGAGCGTGGGCATTAGCCAACACTCAGAGAGCGAGCATTAGCCAACACTCAGAGCGTGGGCATTAGCTAACACTCTGAGCGTGGGCATTAGCCAACACTCAGAGAGCGAGCATTAGCCAACACTCAGAGAGCGAGCATTAGCCAACACTCAGAGAGCGAGCATTAGCCAACACTCAGAGCGTGGGCATTAGCTAACACTCAGAGCGTGGGCATTAGCTAACACTCTGAGCGTGAGCATTAGCCAACACTCAGAGCGTGGGCATTAGCCAACACTCAGAGCGTGGGCATTAGCCAACCAGTCCTGAAGTGCACAACGAAACGAAGGGTGGTAATGGTGAGGGGGAGCGGGTCTCATGGACTAAGCCTCACATGGGACTAGACCTTGTGACTGAATTTAAAAGTTGGAGGACCAAATGGAGGAGAAAACTTGTATGTATGTATGTATGTATGTATTGACATACAGCCGTTTCCTCATAATTACGAGATGGATAAGTTAGGCTGACACAGAGGGAAGAGCAGCCAGATCTCCCCGCCTAAAGATCGCCGTGTCCATGCCGAGGCTCGAACTCACGACATGCAGCACCAGAGGCTGGCACTGCAATCGAATACGCTAACCACTCTGCCGACGGCCTAGGAGTACAATCACAGAAAGGAATATCATGTTAAGGCGGATGCCATTGGCTCAGCCTTAGCTTGATGGAGAGAAGCTTGTGTTACAGCAAACATGTGTGCGAGAGATCTCATTCTAACAATTTTCCAGAATTGCAGGTAAACTAATGAAGGAATACAGGTTTTCAGTCGTTTTACGAATTGTATTATACATGTTGAAGGGTCACACAGCGAAATTTAACAAGTGGTATACCTATACCTGTACATGCATACCCCCCGCAGATTACCTTATTAAGGGATTGTAATACGGTATAGCTACTTCATATTCCTATACACGTCAAGGCACACAGGCATAGGTGTCAGGTTGACCTCTACAGCCAAGATACACGACGGGTAAGTCTGCTAGGATCTTTGAGGAAACAAACCTGACGGGGAAATATTTACATGGCGTGGTGGTACCTGAGGTCATTATCAGAAACCTGTTTAGCGCAGGGGCTCCACCGTGAGGTGGCCAACAGGGCGAGGGGAGGCAGGGAGGAGGACATGATACACCCTCTGCCAGGAGGGTCGTTGGAGATAACACACCATCTTTCATGAGGCAGTTCAAGCAATAACCCTGCGTGCCAGCTTCCACTGAATATCACTACACTTAAACCCAAGAATCCAACGACGAAACCAGTATCGTTCTGATGGACTCTGTGTGGGGTTTCAGTGGACTCTTCGGGAAATCTAATAAACTCTGCGTTTATTACTCTGCGTGGGGTTTTAGTGGACTCTTCGGGAGTTCTGAAGGACGACTCTTTATTCTAATGGACTCTGCGTGGGAATAAATATAGGTCGTGGATTGATTACAGTTCCCAGAGGCAGGGAATCGACTTCTACCGTCTGATGACGGCTCCTTTTATCCGCCCTGTCACTCGGTATCATCAGCAACTTGCCTGCTGGCTTGCTCGCAAGAATTAGGATAAGCAGCCGAGCAAATTAGGTGGCAAATTGATTTGATGATTGTACAGTTCCAGCTTATTAGATCATCAGAAGACATTTCTCCACTGATTGACACCAGCTGTTGTGGTCCACCACACAGCCATGTCTAGGCTGTTGTCATCCGCCATACTACCAGTGTCTAGAAACTGCTGTCATCCACCACACTGCCAGTGTCTAGGAACTGTTGTCACCCACCACACTGCCAGTGTCTAGGACCTGTTGTCATCCACCACACTGCCAGTGTCTAGGACCTGTTGTCACCCACCACACTGCCAGTGTCTAGGACCTGTTGTCACCCACCACACTGCCAGTGTCTAGGACCTGTTGTCACACACCACACTGCCAGTGTCTAGGACCTGTTGTCACCCACCACACTGCCAGTGTCTAGAGATGCATTCACCAGCAGAAGCGCGATGACAAGTACACAGCGCCCGTGGACCAGTAAAATCTGCTTTTCAAATAATCTCATAAGAAATATTTTGCGCTAGCAATCAGTGAAACGACTAGTTCTTGAATAATGTAACCTTTTACAATAGTTACATACAGAGAACAAAGGCCTTCAACTGGTTAATAGCATTTGAATTGAGCGTTTGCTCATCAGTTAGCCACAGCACATCACAACTGAGGCCTCCAACTGGTGTGTAGCATTTGAATTGTGAGTTTGCTCATCAGTTAGCAACAGCACATCACAACTGAGGCCTCCAACTGGTGTGTAGCATTTGAATTGTGCGTTTGCTCATCAGTTGGTCACAGCACATCACAACTAAGGCCTCCAACTGGTGTGTAGCATTTGAATTGTGCGTTTGCTCATCAGTTAGCCACAGCACATCACAACTGATGCCTCCAACTGGTGTGTAGCATTTGAATTGTGCGATTGCTCATCAGTTGGTCACAGCACATCACAACTGAGGCCTCCAACTGGTGTGTAGCACTTGAATTGTGCGTTTGCTCATCAGTTGGCCACAGCACATCACAACTGATGCCTCCAACTGGTGTGTAGCATTTGAATTGTGCGTTTGCTCATCAGTTAGCCACAGCACATCACAACTGAGGCCTCCAACTGGTGTGTAGCATTTGAATTGTGCGTTTGCTCATCAGTTGGCCACATCACAACTGAGGCCTCCAACTGGTGTGTAGCATTTGAATTGTGCGTTTGCTCATCAGTTGGCCACAGCACATCACAACTGATGCCTCCAACTGGTGTGTAACATTTAAATTGTGCGTTTGCTCATCAGTTAGCCACAGCGCATCACAATCAGGGAGCGGCGTGGGATAAAGAACTAAATTTCCACAGAGGTGGAAAAAAGGGCGTAGCTAGAATACTGCAACCTAAACGTGGTGAAATGCAAGCTTTTCCCCTCTGTCACTACTCCCATCAAGAGGGTGTTCGCCTCACCCTCAGAGCAGGGTTTGTCTGCACTACTGAGAAAGGGAAGCTTGCTTCTATTATTAGCATCTCCCCATCCCATACCAACTCAATAGCAACTGGGGGCATCACCGTTAGTAACCCCTTTCTCACCCCCATGAATCCGCTCCCCCTTCAACGTGCCAACCGCCAATGGTCCATACTACGAAGCTAAATCGGCTAGTGAAGAGCTGACCCGCCCAATAAGTATCGTAGCTGTCAGTCACGATACTGCTAGGTATGCTCTGCATGGGTCTCATGAGCCGACGAATGCTCCACGTTCTTCGGAGACCCGCGGGAGCACAGCAGGTGAAATGACTTGATTTTTGACGAGAAGCGCCTACGCGACTACTCCATTTCTGACGAGAGGGCGTGTAGCATAACGGTGATTAGCGAGACAATTGGCAGCCGTATAATTCCTGCCAGTTTGAACGTGTTCAGTCTTATTGAGTCCTTCATTTTAGTGGCGGTGGGTTGCACTATCCATTACACTCAGTCCACTACGAATACGTAACAACATTCCATACAACGTTTCTAATGGAGACGGCATCGAGGCAGACGATATTAAACCAAAAGGTCTTGGTTCTAAGAGGCTTCTTGTTATTGCGTGTTCACTTGGCGCCGCCAGTTGGCCAAAACACGCGCGAAGGATTTCGAATCGGAGTATATTGTGCTGTAGGGGCGTTCAAGATGCATGATCATCCCAGGTGGGGCAGTGGGGCATGACCCCAGGCTGGGTCAAATGTGGTAAATAAAGATGCACGCTCTTCTCAGATGGTGCAATTCGAACGCACCGCCGATCTAGGATCAGACTGACGCATGTGGCAGCAACATGCAAGTGATGCCACACCAAGAGTAGTGCCACACAGCTGTAGGCCAGGTGGCAGCTGCGCTGTGACCCGCCGGAACAGCGAAAAACCTCCAAGTATAAAGTAAGTGTGATGCGAGCGTCTTTACCCCTGTAGTGCGCTGGTTTACACGCTCCCCCACGTGTCTTTCTGGTCGCTGTCATAAAAACGAAGTAATTCATCAATTTAGTTGAAGAGGTATTCATTTGTGATAAGCTTTTAATAATATCATATGATAAAAATAACACAGCTTCTTCGGGAAAAAAAAACTCCTGCCAGAAGCAAAGAGTTTGAAACACCAAAGAGTGAAGTGTTTCAAACCCAATAATGTGAGTTTGGAAACGAACGCCCTGAAGGGGTGCCGCCCAACCCCTCTGAAACTAATTTCCTGGACAATAAGGACACTGTCTTGTGACCATTTGGACGCCCACCGCAGGGCAGCGATGACTTCAGATTAAAATGGCCTCTTATCCCTCATCTCCTGAAGTGGTACGTCAGCAACACACCCCTAATGAGACGTCCCCCTTAGATTCCTTAGGCAGCAGCGCACTATTTAAGGCACTCATTAACAGGTCGGTAATTAGCACTCATTACCCCGCAGCCCTCAGCGGCGAGAGGGGAAGTTCTACTCTCAGCTTCAACCCCACGAAGGAGGGGACGAAGGGGTGGAAGGTGGGGAGGAGGAAGTTAGTAGGGAGGAAGAAGCCGAGGTTGAATTTCCTCCCCACTTATCAAACAATAAACCCCTCTTCTGATGATAGCCCTCACGATCAGTTCCCATGAGTGTGCGTGCCACCAGCAACAGTAGCCCTCACGATCAGTTCCCATGAGTGTGCGTGCCACCAGCAACAGTAGCCCTCACGATCAGTTCCCATGAGTGTGCGTGCCACCAGCAACAGTAGCCCTCACGATCAGTTCCCATGAGTGTGCGTGCCACCAGCAACAGTAGCCCTCACGATCAGTTCCCATGAGTGTGCGTGCCACCAGCAACAGTAGCCCTCACGATCAGTTCCCATGAGTGTGCGTGCCACCAGCAACAGTAGCCCTCACGATCAGTTCCCATGAGTGTGCGTGCCACCAGCAACAGTAGCCCTCACGATCAGTTCCCATGAGTGTGCGTGCCACCAGCAACAGTAGCCCTCACGATCAGTTCCCATGAGTGTGCGTGCCACCAGCAACAGTAGCCCTCACGATCAGTTCCCATGAGTGTGCGTGCCACCAGCAACAGTAGCCCTCACGATCAGTTCCCATGAGTGTGCGTGCCACCAGCAACAGTAGCCCTCACGATCAGTTCCCATGAGTGTGCGTGCCACCAGCAACAGTTTTGATACAAAACTTGTGCATTCGCCAAAGTCCTAAACAACGTTGCAAGACGGGTTTTAAAGGCTGGTTCAAATTTATACAGTTGATGACCAACGGAAACACAAATTCTTTTTGAATGGGTCAGAATAGTATGTGTGTGAGGCAGCATTGCCAACACCAATACGCAGAAGCATGGTATCGCGAACACGTCGTTGAGGTGCTCAAACAAACTCACAGTAACTGGATTGTGCAGGCAGTGCTGGCCAGAGGTCGGCCAGAAGCAACAACTCAACTTGTACAACTTGATGAGGGTCTGGATTCTTCGTATCAGGAGTCACCAAGAGTCTGCCCCAAACCAGGGATAGCTTAAAAATAATAATGCTCAAAGAGTCACCAAGAGTCTGCCCCAAACCAGGAATAGCTTAAAAATAATAATGCTCAAAGAGTCACCAAGAGTCTGCCTCAAACCAGGAATAGCTTAAAAATAATAATGCTCAAAGAGTCACCAAGAGTCTGCCTCAAACCAGGAATAGCTTAAAAATAATAATGCTCAAATAAAGTCTTTAGGGCTTATATAGTCCCCTATTTTATTTTCGAGGGTCAGGAAAATAGACCAGCGGTAGAGGTAACAATTTGCACCCAAAACCGTGGTTGGAGATACTGCCCAACCACTCCTCAACAGCAAACTGGTGCAGCTCCAGTCTGTTCGGAAAGTGTGGCGCGTTGAGTCGAACACTGCAAGATAGTAACAAGTCTAGAACATAATAGTCTTGGCAGAACAGGCCAGGCTTTGTTACCAAGGCAACAGCATCATCTCACTAAGGGAAGAACAGATGTTCAGACATACAGCCGTGTCCGCATAAGCTGGAGGGGGGCGTTGGGATAGGCGACGCATCGCGGATGTCGCTAAGACTAACTCACAACATGCCGCGCCGGACACTGGCTTAGTAGCTGTGCACGGCATCCACTCAGACACCGCAGTCTCATCTGACCAAGCGTGGAGGATTATTACACAAAAGACTGTGACGAGTCGAAGCTTGGTTCCAAAGGAGTGATCCAGGCAACCGCTCGAGCAGAGCTTCACACTGGCGTCGTGAACGGCTTTCCAAATTCTTATCGACTTTTTCCACACCTCCCGCACACATGCACTTTGAATGTGCGAGGGCAGCAACGAGCTCACATGAAACGGGAGAGAGTAGTGAAATTGAAATGAATGTGTTTGAGATTTTGTTTCAAGATGAAAAAAAGGCGTATCAATGAGGAATAATTTACAACGTATTTTCTTTTTAATAAAGGCATATGAGCTACATGGTCATCTGAGATGGTACATCGTGAACGGTTCACGCGGGGTTTACAAGAGAAGGAAGACAGCAACAGGCCTATAGGCCCAAGAAAGGTTGTATTTTGATAGCAAGAGCATTAGTTCTGAAGTAGAACGTCCAAGAGAGCTTCATGTGCTGTTTCTGTTTTTATAACATGAAACAAAGGAACGGTTGAGCAATTTATCGGCAATTCGTGGGAACTTATCGAGACGCGACATAAACATTTCGATTGTATTGCTGTTTACAACCTCCGCTGGAAGTTTGTTCCAATCTTAGACAACTCTAATCTATATGTGAAGTTGCGCGTGATGTCGAGTGAGATACGTTTCCAAACTATTTTGTATCCATTGTTCCTAGTCACTCCGCTCGTATCTTAAGTAAAGAGGCTCGCTCGATCGACGTTTTCGACGTTCTATTACTGTGTTTCATCAAAAGAGATAGACCAAGCATTATTGATTTTCATGGGAAAAATCATTGTCAACTTCGATAGGAGGTTGACATGTGCTTTACTGAAAAAGTAGCAACTTCAGGTCAAAACGTGAGATATTGCTGTGCCGCATGACTCCATGTCATATTTGAATAATGCCACTAACAATCATTTTTACCTTGTCGCGAATTAGGACTGGCTTATCGGCGTCCAACGGTAATCCACCAGCACTAGAACGGCTGAGACGTGAACAACAAAAAACGTTCAATAATATTTCTACCGGTAAAAGTGGGTGTGACTAGCTTTACTTGTCAGCTGTTGAATAGTTGTCTGGGACAGACCCTCCAGAGCAACAATATTAAAATGTCAAGGTATCCAACATACGAAGCAATCGTAGTGGTTATCATTGATACATTCGTATTTACTGCACTCACTTCGCATCCAATATCCTCCCTTATTATTCGACGTTACAACCGCTAAAGCAGTCGACCGTCGAGTGCCCAAGCAGAGAGAGGTAACTAACTGAATATGAACGAGCCGGCAGAGAAAGACGGGAAAGTCATCAATGACGACAGAAGCGTCCTGTCACTCTCTTGAGCTTGGAGAGAAGAGAGAGCGGGTGGGTGGGCAAGCGAGAGCAAAGCTGGGGTCAGGAGATGGAAAGGTGGGAGCGCAGGGGTAGGCCCATTTATCGATTGTGCGCGCCCTCCCGCGTTCTCTCTTTTAACATCAGCTCCCCCAATTCCTCACCACAATTTCCCCAGGCAACCGAACGAGAGGAGGAAGCTGTTGCATGGGGGCAAGGCAGGGCCCACCTCATCTCCTCCTCAGCCTCTCACACCCTTTAGCCGGCTCCTCCTCCTCATTTACTCCTCCCATGCTTCTTTCCCATACACTGCAGCTGAGGGTCACGCCCCACGGCGTCAGTCTGAGACAGTGACCCAAGGCGTGTCCCCTCGGAAGGCAACATGGGCTGGATAGCTCAGAATATTGCTCCAATGCCACCAAATATATTTGTGTCAGTCGGACCCTAAGTGAATCTTCACTATATCAACCCAAGTAAGTGGCTTGAGCAATCTAGGTGATTACTTGCCTAATTGAAAAAAAATAGAGTATGGTACGAAATCGAAATGTATACTGTGGTGTAGTAGTAGTAGTAATTGCTTCCGTTTTCCACCGGAGTCCCAACGCGAAGTTAATGCAGACTCCCCCGTAGGGCAATGTACTGAGGTGTACACCCTGGTTCAGTTTGATATGGCGGGGTAGTAGCTCCGTGACGTTATGTTGCGTGCAGCTGGATATATTTGCTGGCTACATTGCGAGCATATTGTTGGAACCTTCCTACCTAACCTAACCTAAGAGCACGTATTTCTAACCCGCGGGGTAAAAGTACGTGTTTCTATCATGCGGGGCAAACGTACGTGTTATTAGTTAAATATTGACTTCCACATGGTATCCAACTACACAACCATATCCACCATAGTATCCGAAATGACTTCGCATCTTACAGAAGAAATAGGAAAAGCCAATGAGGAATCTTGGGTTGACATGAGCCGAATTGGGCATTTCTAGGAGACGGGTCGAATGTGTTGCAGTCAATACTGGTGCAATTAATTTAGCAGTCATTTTTGACACGGGGGCAGATCCCATGTATCGTGGCGGCAGTTTTACATGAATACCTACAACACGCATGGGGTTGGACAGTGCCACGACACCTACTGCGTCCAACCACAAGCGAGCGGGAAAAAATCCCATAACATCCCGCCTCATCCGAACAGGAAACCGAAGCGCCCTGGGAGGTGTACGGATGATATCCGGGCGGTCGTGTTGGTGTTATCGAGGGAGGAGTTAAAATTCAGGATTAGGAGCTCGAACACACCCCCGGGGCATCGTAATCTCTGGAGCTCATGACGGAGGTAAGAATATGATGAGTGGGGAGAGAGGGAGGGAGGGATAAGATGCGGGGACCCTTCAAAGACTGACGGTAGGTCAGAGTAAAAGTTTTATACTCGGCTGAAATATTGGTCGCCCAAAGATCAAGACGTATAAATGAAGAGTTTCTTGTTTTTTTTTTCGTATCATGAATACTCTGAGAAGTCAGAGTCAACTGCTGCATATTAGCTAATTCTGTGGTTAGTTTTTTAGAATGAGAGGGAGTTATCAACAGTGGAACTGATATCAGATACAGACACTAGGTAGAATCCACCAGGAGTATCATTGCATTATCAAAAAGAGATCAAAGGTCTGGGTAGTATGAAAAAATGAACATGTATGCAATGTGGCAGCTGGCGCTTTTCTTACAAACACGCCGGCATGTTGTTTAATGACTCAAGGCTAGGAAACAATCAACGAGTTCAGTTTGGGAGAGCCCCAACCAAATTTGGCGTCATTTTCAAATTCACGTATGAATTCTTGACCACTAGATAGGTTTTGTATTCAACTTTGACAAATGCAACCCGAGGAAAGAGTTCAATAACACCATCAGAACACCTTGGCAAGGGTGGTGGCTCATTCAAGTTCACCTTTGAGCCGGAGTTTGAGATACTGGTACCAGCTGTTGTTGGAATGCCTCAACAAAAAGTCTTGCACCAGCCCTGTCAGCAGGTTGTCGCGATGGCGCTCACAACACCAGCTGCTGCGACAATGCCACATCCAAACCTGACCCAGATCTGGACCACGAAAGCTGCGGTAGACGGTCATCATCAGGCGTACCTAATTTCGGCGCACCGGGCCTGAGCCTGATGTCAATAGGTGTGTTCGAGAAGCAACATAAAGGATGCTACGGGCAGTGGTGGTGCACGCCAAGCCCCACGTCAGTTTACGCTCTTTCTAGGACAAGATATTTTTTCAACCCACCCGCAGCAGAAAACTTTGGCGATAGGACGACGTCTTCCCGAATGCACCTCCATAGAGGTGAGGTCGAGATCTCATCAGACATCGGCGGATCCCAAGAGATTTGGTCAAGCAACAAATCCACGTGAACATGGGCTCGCCTAGCACTTTCCTTAGCCGCACAACCGGCTCACCCTCCCGAGCTTGCGCGGATATCTTTTTGACACACGGCGTTTATGGGCTGACCTTTCATCATTCATGAGACCGGACAGAAAGTCTCGATCGGGGCCAGGGAGGCGCGAACCTACCACTTTCGGTTTAAAATTGAAGTATTTTGTGAAGAGAGGCCGACACGCTGACACCCGGTCACCGGGCTTGGGTGCAATCGAAAAGATACCACGGCGGTTGGACCAGCTGCTGCTGTGGGTAAGCAATTGCTCCGCAGTCCAGGTACAGCAATAAATACGCGGGACAGAGCGTGAGCTTTGCAACGATTTTAATTTAGTTTTCTCTGTTTGTATCGCGTCTGCGTCGGGTGTAAACAATGATTAATTTTAGGCCATTTATTCATGGAGGTAGTCCGTCCAGATGCATTGCCGAGTACCATGGTGCACTGGAGATGCTTCCTGCCGCGGTGCCCACGGAGATAGAGATGGATAGAAAGTGCGTCGTGGCACGGCCCGCTTTCCCTGGCACCGTGACACTAACAGAGACAAGGCATGTGGCGACGGCTGCTGCCATGAGCTAGTTGCCAGTCTTGCCACCATGGCGGATACTTTCTCTTTCTCCGGCAGTGCTGTCATGCAAGAAATGTTTTCATGGTAGATGCTGTTCGTAGATGTTAGTAGATGCTGCTAGTAGATTGCATGCGCCACTTTCCAACGAGCGCTGCCACGGATCAGTTGCCACAGTGCAGGTACTGATCTGCCACTACTGTCCTACAAGCACTGCTGTCATTATACTGCTGCCATGGATCAGTTGCCACAGTGCAGGTACTGATCTGCCACTACTGTCCTACAAGCACTGCTGTCATTATACTGCTGCCACGGATCAGTTGCCACAGTGCAGGTACTGATCTGCCACTACTGTCCTACAAGCACTGCTGTCATTATACTGCTGCCATGGATCAGTTGCCACAGTGCAGGTACTGATCTGCCACTACTGTCCTACAAGCACTGCTGTCATTATACTGCTGCCACGGATCAGTTGCCACAGTGCAGGTACTGATCTGCCACTACTGTCCTACAAGCACTGCTGTCATTATACTGCTGCCATGGATCAGTTGCCACAGTGCAGGTACTGATCTGCCACTACTGTCCTACAAGCACTGCTGTCATTATACTGCTGCCACGGATCAGTTGCCACAGTGCAGGTACTGATCTGCCACTACTGTCCTACAAGCACTGCTGTCATTATACTGCTGCCATGGATCAGTTGCCACAGTGCAGGTACTGATCTGCCACTACTGTCCTACAAGCACTGCTGTCACTATACTGCTGCCTTGGATCAGTTGCCACAGTGCAGGTACTGATCTGCCACTACTGTCCTTCAAGCACTGCTGTCATTATACTGCTGCCATGGATCAGTTGCCACAGTGCAGGTACTGATCCGTCACTACTGCCATACAAGCACTGCTGTCACTATACTGCTACCATGGATCAGTGGGTGGCCACAGTGGCTACAACGATCATCTGTTGCTACTGTGGATGCAGAGTCTTTGCTAGCTGCAATAGATGACAGAGTATGCAAGATGAAGAAAGATAGCTACAGGAAGATTTGACGAAGGCAGCGGGTGTAAAGGCCAAAGATGGCAGCAGGGGGGTGAGATGGCAGCAGGAGAATTGATTAGAGGATGGCAGCGGGTGTAAGGGAAAAGATGGCAGCAGAGGGGTGAGATGGCATCAGAAGGATGAGATGGCAGCAGGAGAATTACAGGATAGCAGCAAGTGTAGGGGCAAATATGGCAGCGGATATAGAGGAAGATCACTGCAGGAGTGGGGGGGGGATGTAGACAGGTGTCAGGATAAAGATGGCAGCAGGGGTTGTTAAGTTATCGCAGCGGGATGAAGAATGGCAGCGGGTAGACAGTGAGAGGGGTCATGGAAGAGGCTCCACGGTAACTGGCAGCAATGACAGCGGGTAGACAGTGAGAGGGGTCATGGAAGAG
>SDVV010026169.1:0-12303 GCA_016164225.1 Gammarus roeselii | reverse complement strand
AGGTGAAGTTAGTGAAGAAAGCTGCCGCGAGACTGAGTGGATGAATGAAACAGAGTTAGGCTAGGTGAAGTTAGTGAAGAAAGCTGCCGCGAGACTGATTGGATGAATGAAACAGAGTTAGGCTAGGTGAAGTTAGTGAAGAAAGCTGACGCGAGACTGAGTGGATGAATGAAACAGAGTTAGGCTAGGTGAAGTTAGTGAAGAAAGCTGCCGCGAGACTGAGTGGATGAATGAAACAGAGTTAAGCTAGGTGAAGTTAGTGAAGAAAGCTGCCGCGAGACTGAGTGGATGAATGAAACTGAATTAGGTTAGGTGAAGTTAGTGAAGAATGTGGCCGCGAGACTGATTGGATGCATGAAACTGAGTTAGGTTAGGTGAAGTTAGTGAAGGATGTTGCCGCGAGACTGAGTGGATGCATGAAACTGAGTTAGGTTAGGTGAAGTTAGTGAAGGATGTTGCCGCGAGACTGAGTGGATGAATGAAACATAGTTAGGTTAGGTGAAGTTGGTGAAGGATGTTGCCGCGAGACTGAGTGGATGAATGTCAACACCGAGTGAGTTTACATTTGTAAACACACTTGTACAGCGTTCAAGTGTGTTTACAAATGTCAAAGACAACAATAGGACTTTTGACCCAAACT
Source organism: Gammarus roeselii (assembly GCA_016164225.1). NCBI lineage: Eukaryota > Metazoa > Arthropoda > Malacostraca > Amphipoda > Gammaridae > Gammarus > Gammarus roeselii. The sequence goes on along the minus strand of SDVV010026169.1, from coordinate 11,663 downwards.
GAATTTAGTTTTAAAAGAAAGAAGACTTGTTCTGATGCAGTAAGCCTCCGCACATGATGTTCAAAGTACCGAAAGTCTTGAGCGTTCTGATCGAGAAGGCATGACTTATATATCAAAAGGCTCAAGGCCTTCGGGAGCTGAAACATCGTGTGCGGAGGCTTTACGAGAGCATCATGTGCTTGTGTATTTTCTGTTTTAATAGATCATGAAACGGAAAGTTTGTAGAAGTAGATAGCATTCAACGATTATACTCGAAACAACTTAAATCAGCACCCAAAGAGAAAGTCATCGACCCACGATGTTGATCTGAGATTGTCACAGTTTTATTCCTCGGAAGTGTACTGACGTCACATTAGTTGGGGTTTGGTTACGTTAATCAAGAAAGATGTGACGAGATTGAGAGTTGATGGATGAATCCTTATAATTTAAGATTATGAATTTCTTTCAATATTTTAAACCAAAAAGATCCCAGAGATCTTCCTTGTATGACACCCACACTTAAATCTTTGTGTCCTAGGTTGATTTCAATAGAGCGGATTCTGGTACTATTTCGCATCTGAGTTTTAGAACAATTCCCACCACAATGGAACATTATCGGTTTTCGAATATTCCAATGAACTTAAAAGTCAATTTTCTCATGGAAGTGGCACAGGTTGTGGCAAAAATTTAACCAGCGTATTTAAACACAAACATTTATTTAAATAAACAAAATTCATTTTTTCACGTCTGGTATAGTTGTTGCTTAGCCCCGGTTTCCACCTGCGGCGGTGGATACCGCGCGCGGCCCGCTCACCACCTGGAACCCTCTGTACCCAACATCAGGAGAATGATGAGACTCAGAAGGAGGGTCCAGTGGGCAGTCAATACATTGTCACGCGTGTGGTATAACTCTGTTTCAGTCTATTTCTATTAGCAGTGTATCCTCGTCCTTCAGTCATCCGGAATCTCACCAATAAGACACGCGTGGGAGTGACTTCATTTGGAACAAGGATTACTGTGCGGACCAAAGTTGGATTTCCTGTTTTGTAGGAGAGAAATTACGAGGATTGATCACTTTTCTTGGCCAAAAATGCAGTGTATGTTCTGGCTCTGGTGTCTTGAAAGTGTCGGTGGACCAGAGGCCCCAGCAGCGCCTGGCTGCGTCCACGTCAGCACCTCAGAGACTACAATCCGAATGCTATCCTCCCCGGCGAGTAAACGAAACCGGTTGTGCTGAGGGACTTTGTCTGGGCCGAGGCCCCAGATGCAGACACCGCAAGCAGGGCCTCTCGAAGGAAGAGGTCCACATGACTCATGTAGGTTTCCGCGTCCCTCGCAGGCGGCTACGTCTGCAGCTCTTTAAAGAAAAATCGATACGAAAAATTTCTTACAATTTTTGTGGTATTGCATTGCTACGGTCAGAATACTGGAAGATTTCGATAAATTTTCTATTCATTTGCTCAAGTTTTTTGTGATATAGAAAGGAATATGTTGATGACTTCACTACAAGGTACGTCTTTAATCTTAACAGAGCGTTTCCGCTCATTCAAAATCGAATAACAGCAAGCCATCAAAGGACACTGATTTGGCTACGTTTGAGCTGTTCGATTCCAAGTTAGAACCCCGGAGTGCTTCACGTTGTCATTATAAGATTTATAAGACACTTTTCCTCACTCTTCGAAGCCCGTATAGGGAGAACAGATGTCAATTTTGATTTGATTTGAGCCTCATTTCCACCGGAGCCTCAACTGGAGTCATAATAGGCTACCCCGTAGGGCGCGACCGTCATTGATTCAGGTAAGTTCGCACGGCCTTGCGTGCGAGAATATTAGTTTCGTCAAGACGAAACCGAGTATATATTCAGTTGTGGCATATTTGCGTACTAGCGCGTACAAGAGAATAAAGAGTTAACGCGTATCTTCGTAAGCGTATTGTTATCTCTGTTCGTAATGGGGTGGAGAGACCGCCTCACTTGCACAGGTGTTTGGGGCTTAGACATCTTCGTATAGTCCGGTGTGTTTTCCGAAAGTGATAAGGTTGTGTCAGTGAGTAGGCTTTGTAGGTTGCACGGGGGATTTAAGAACGCTCGTCTGGCTGCCGCGAGTGCGTTGCAATCCATCAGTAAGGGTTTCACGCTGATAACCACTTGGTGGCAACAGGGGCAAGGTGGCGCGTTTGGTCCTGTGTCGACATCCATCAGGTGGTTGTGAGTTTTCCACGTGTGTCCCGTGCACAAGCGGTTGATGAACACATGGTCTTTTCTGCTGGTGAACTTTGTTTCCCGTTCTCCGACTGAGCGTTTGACTGAAAACATTTTTATCCACTCTGTTACCACATTTCATCCCATCGGGATGATATATGGGAGTTGATGATAGGGAACCAGTCCCGGTAATATATTGCAAAAAATTGTTCCTGGTGAGTTGATGCCAGTTTAGCAAGAGAGTCCGCAAGTTCGTTTCCTCTTATTCCCGCGTGCCCTGGGATCCAGCAGAATTCAGCTGCCTGACCCGTCTCGGATCTCACAAAAAGTTCGAGCTGCATTTTACATAAAACGGGATGTTCGTAGTGCAGTATTTTAAGCTGGGTGAGGACACTCAGACTGTCTGAGAATACGACGTATTCTGGCAATAGAGATGACTAGTTCGAGTGCGTGGAGCTCCGCAGAGAACACGGAGGCCTCTTGTAGGAGGGTGGCCGAGAGTGGGATTTCCCCGCACACAGCGGCGGCTCCCACTCCGCCCGCGGTTTTGGAGCCGTCAGCGTACATATGGCGGTGCTCAAAATATTCTGCCCCGAATAGTCTTAGGAATTTCTGCCGGTACGCGTTGGTTGGAGTAGTTGCTTTAGGGTACACTTGCAGGTCTAGGTTGACCGGTGGTGGGTTGATCATCCATGTTGGTGTGTTAATTTCGATTTGCGCAGAGGCAGTGTCGTAACCAATGAGTGACAAGTGAGTTCGAAAACACCATCGCATACTGTTCTAAATGTATAAGCTCCAAAGTTTGCAAGTTTCCAGGGTATAGGAGCTTATTTTTTTTGCTGTATCAAACTAAGAGCCGGTCACCGCTCTAAGCCGAATATTGCTCCGAGATCGAATATCCTCTCGTAAAGGTTAATGTTTTCAACTTAATTGGAGAGATCGACTCTCGTCTCTTTAGAGCGAGAGCAGTAAGGCACCTCAGAGGGATTCTCCTTGGGGGGTATCCCAGGCTCATTCGCCTTCCCGCGGTGTCGTCGTTAACTTAAAATTTTATTTGTCCCTTTGTGTAAAAATATTTTTATATTTAGAAGATCCCTCCACCGTCCCTCCTTTCAGTTTTGATGCACAAAGAAATGAGCCCCCTCTGACACCCGGGTTTGTGAACTTAGAATCGAAATCAATTGAAATTTAGAAAAAAATGTTTCGAAAAAAGTTCCTATAAACAAAATCTTCACAAAAAAAATTAGACATACGATTAAGTTTAAGAGTAAATTTAAGGATTAAGTTAGTGTATATATTCGTATATAAAATAAAAAATAAATGTACAGAAGGCCCCACATTCATTACGCAGAACCCCGGGTAGAAGCAGGGGATCAAACAAAGGGCATGACCATGCCCTATCGGAGAGGGGCTGACGGCCCCTCCAGAGCGTCGCACTCAAACCAGTCCGTGAGAAAGAACGACGAACCACTCAGAAGTTCTTCATCCACAGGAGACCTGACTCAGGTCGGAGTCGACGACACAAATGACGCTTTTCGAGACTGGACGCGAGCAAAGCAACGCTATACGAAGGCTTAATAATATAGACAAACACAAAGTAACTGTCGAAATACATCCGTTCGTCAACACTTCCAACTACACTCCTAAAACTAACCTAAGTGCTTTTACGGCAGATTTAGCTAAGGATTACGGAGTCACCAACGTTTCCCTAACAAAATGGATCAAACCACGAAACAACCTCACCACCGCATATCAAATCAGTTTTCCAGGACGTGACACACCGGAAATCATAGAAATTCCGGGCGAACAAGGAAAAACAAAAATTTTCCCAGCGGCGACATGTCCTGCAATGTGCAAAAAATGCCTGGAATACGGCCACGTCATCGAATACTGCCATCCATGCATACCCCAACGCTGTAAGAGGTGCGCCGGCGAGCATGACCAAAAGGACTGCACAGCCCGCCAACCTAAATGCTACCACTGCTCATACCTCCATGAGGCAGGTGACCGCGACTGCCCAAAGCAGATGGACCAAAAAGCAATGACAATCGTACAAAATGACCGCAGAGTCACACGAAAACAAGCCATCCAAATCTTTTACGACGAAAACCCAAACTGCCGTAATTTAAATTATGCCAAAGCAGTTAAATCTACAACTAAGTCTACGCCACCAGACGACACTCGCGTACCGTCAACTCAAACTATTACCATGACCCTCAACAGCCATCTCTAGTACTAACAATACCACAACCAGCCCAGCGACCGCCCCGTAATTGAGGCGGGCGTCCCAAGCAACGAATCCACCAGTGCCCAGGAGAGCACTGCGATGGATGCTGCCTCGGTCGACCGCGAGGAGTGGTACAATAACCCGAAAATCGAAAGGCGAAGAGACGAAGATTCCTCCGACGACGACCGCGGGGTACGCGATGCCCTCTCGCCACGAAGCAAAATGATTAGCAGCATCCCACAAACCACAGCTCGCATCGATCAGAGCGCTGAACGACTTCTGACCGCCTAACTGCGACCGCACCCAGCGAAAACCAGAGGACGCCTTGAAAAACTTCAACAAAGAACTGATACGCGAAACCACTGATCGACCAAGCATCGCACTCGACTCAAATATCCCAACGACTATCCCTCAGCCCATTATAATGTTTATAAAACCTCTATAAAAGAGAAACGCACTCACTCAATAAGCAAACACAAAAATCGTGTTCCCTTGTCCTCCTCCTCCTTAAAGAGCACTCAAAGCCGAGAACGCAGCGAGTCTAGGAGATCATGTTCCACAGAAAGCGGACACTCTTGCGAACGCTCTCGATCTAAGACACCTGCGCCTTATAGACCCAAACACCACAAAAGTTCCTACAAACCACGCGACCGCTCCAGACCATCAAGATCTGGGCGTGAAACAGATTGAAATGAACAACAACACAATACTTCAATGGAATTGCCAGGGACTTAGGAGCATGAAAGATGAAATATTATTGCTTATCTCCACCCACAAGCCTTTGGTGGTAGGCCTCCAGGAGATCAAACTCCGTGACACAGCCACCTACACAATCCCTCAATATGTCATACATCGTTGCGAAGGTCACAATAATGTGACTGCACACGGCGGAGTGGCACTTATGATCCATCAAAGCATACCGCATAACCTCCTCCCTCTGCGAACAGAACTCTTAGCTGTCGCAGTGAAGATATGTATCTCAAGACCAATTACAGTGGTATCTATCTACTCGTCACGAAACCACGACCACACGAAGACACTAATGACCGATCTGCTTAACCAACGGCATCATCCTGTACTTCTTGTTGGAGACTTCAACAGCTACCATGAAGTGTGGGGAAGCGTGAGAACAGACCCCAGGGGAGTGATAATGGCCAACACCATAGACACTCACAACGTGGTCCTTCTCAACGACGGACAACATACACGGATCACCCTCGAAGTGAAACCGTTATCGATTTATCAATTTGTTCCCCCACTTTAGCTCCCCAACTCATTTGGGGAGTCTTGACTTCAACACATGACAGTGATCACAACCCAGTGATCATATCGCTCCTTACTAACCGACCAAACAATCCCGACGCACAGGAACTTCTATTCAACTACCGAAAAAGCTAGCTGGGAGGAATACTCGACACATGTCGCATGGAACGATGTGGAGGGACTTTCTGAAGACATTTCAGAGCGCGACCTTGTCATAAGTCTATACGAGAAATTCCAAAGTGCAGCTGCCGCATGCATTCCCCAATATTTACCCTCAACCTTTTTCCCGAAACCTTGGTGGTGCTTGCAGGTACAAGAAGCAATGGACCAGCGTGAAAGGATGTACGGGCCTTCTTCCGCGCACGTTCCCCCCGGAACCCAGTAGCCTGGAAAAGGGAAACTATCGTGTTCCGCAAACTTAACTTGGAGGAGAAGCAAAAAAGCTGGACCCAATTAGTTTATACAATCAATCGAAGCACCCCTCATTCCCATGTGTGTGGAAAAATCAGACGTATCCAAGGCCCCGAGCGACCTAACTACATACTGTGGGACGGAGACACTTGTCTATTCTTCATACGCAGACATCACGAACAAACTAGCTCAGACTTTTAGCCAAATATCGCAATCAACAAATTATACGGCTTCTTTCCAACGGGAAAAGATCCTGAAAGAAAGTGAGCATATCGACTTCATTTCCGCAAATGAATAATTCTACAACAAACCTTTCTCCCGCCATGAACTACAATATGCTATAGACCACACTTGTGAAACCTCACCCGGGCTGGACCGAGAGCACATCAATATGATCAAACACCTTCCTGACAACGCTCTCCAGCACCGACTAAATGTGTTCAATACGTTGTATTCAAATTCATTCTTTCCCAATCAATGGCGGGAATCCATTATTATCCCGATACCCAAACCCGGAAAATGTCACAGCGACCCGCATAACTATTGTCCCATCGCCCTACTAAAGTCCTTAGTAAGACTATGAAAAGAATGATAAACTCACGCCTGGCCGACTACCATGAAATGCATGCAGGCCTTGACAACATTCAGTGCTGTGGCCGTAAGCGCCACTCCACAACTGACCACCTCGTACGACTAGAATCAGACATTAGACAGGCCTTCGTCCGGAAAAAAACATGTGGTTTCCATATTTTTCGACGTTGAAAAAGCATACGACACTACGCGGAAATACGTCATCATGAAGAATCTCCACCATAAAGGTTTGAGAGGTCGCCTACCACGTTTCATCCACCAATTTCTACAAAACCGCACCTCCAGGGTCAAGGTTGGCAACACTCAGTCTCCATCATATCCGAAAGAAATGGGCATCCCCTAGGGAAGCGTCCTCAGTGTCACTCTTTTTATCCTCAAAATCGATCAGTTAACCGACATTCTTCCCCGAGACGGAAGACTGCTCTCATCACTTTACGTGGACGCCCTACAAATAAGCTAAAGGCACCCACCCTCATGACAATTCAACATGAACTCCAGAAGTGCCTGAGCCTAGTCGGGAACTAAGCTTCCATAAACGGATTCAGATTCTCGCGCCCTCTAAAACTAAAAGCATGCACTTTACCAATGTGCCCGGTTTACTCCTGAAACCAGCCCTAAAGCGGCAAAACACCCCTCTAGTATACGAAGAAACTATAAAATTCCTGGGTCATGTGTGGGACCCTAAACTCACGTGGCGACCCCTCATCGCAGCTCTGGCGACTCGCTGCAAAAGATCGACGCGACTTATCTAATCGGTAACGTTCCTGAAGCTCTGTTGCCAACATGGACACCGGAATGACGTTGTTCAGAGCAATAATACGATCGCGCATGGACGGTTCAGCAGCTAAAACTACTCTCGACCATCTCTCGACCATCTCTCGACCATCGCAAACAATGCTTTGCGTTTCACAACCGGCGCGTTCCGCTCCACCCCAATCGAATCCCTTCACGTGCTCGCTAACAAACTTTCACTTCAGCTCCGGCGAGACAAACTTTTGCTACAATATCATTTTATGGCTAGATGTCTAATCGACAACCCGGCAATCAGCCACATCACCAACATATCCGATAATCGCCTTTTCGCGGCTTAAAAGAATATGTGCCCACCGTTTTCCCTGCGTGTGCACAACCTGCTGACCTCGCTGAACATTAATCGTAAAGCTATTAAGCCTTCGTTTTCCCACCGAATTCTTCAAATTAACACACCAACACTTGTCAAGTGTTGATTCAGTGACAATCAGATTACTTTTTGTCAAAGATCAGCTGATGTCAACGGTCAGCTGTCCCCCGAGGCTGTCCGTCCTGCCTTAAAAATAGGTTTTTAGAAGCAATTTCTATAGCGGCGCATGGATGACGGACTATTATTGTCCTATTTATCTTTTCGGGCGGTCCAGAAAAAAAATAGTATTTTCCAAAATTATTATAAAATATGCACTATAACAAAGCCTAGTTTTGAGAAGGAAGGCTTTTTATCACCCTTTAACAAACGTGCTTTCCGTCGTATTTGTGAAGATATGCTGTTCCTGAAACTGAAAGATACCGTAACAGAATATTTAAAGGGTAACCGAAATATAAAATTGTGTAAATGATCAAATATTACTTATTTGAAACTATTGCAAATATTTCATGAAAATAAAAGTGTTGGTATCTATTGATATGCTGGCGCTCATAGCAAATTAATTCAATGGCAATTGATTATGAGGTAAATAGCATTAGGTCCTACATCTGCTGAGGACAGCTTTGTAGTAACTTTTCCTATCGACCGACATAGAAACCGTCATTAGAGCGCCATGCATATTCTAGGGCATAGGTTTATTAGTCACCTCAACAAACCAAGATGGCAATATTGTTTTTAGTAGGACTAAAGTACATTAAAACAAGTTCGTGTTTCTGTTGGGCTCTATATTTATGGTCTATAAATAATGAGAATATCCCTACAAAATACTTGTTGCCCCATCAATGCTTGGAGTATCGCATGCCTTGTCTGGTTGACAATTCCAGCATGGGATAATTGCCGTCGCGTTTTGATTACGTAAAACAAATCCATGACTAATATATTGATGTATGCGAACGTTAAAGGATGATTACGCAAAATATAATTTATATTGTGAAAAAATCTATGAAAAACTTCATTCCGACCATCAATTACGTTGAATATAACATACACTTTTCATTATCTTTTACCTTTCCAATTTAAAAACCTATCAAATTTATCTCCGGCAGTTGTGCTGCTGTGCAGAGTCGTTGGAAAAATTGAGATTTCCTGTAATTCATCCAACACCTGTTTTACAGCTGCACTTAGTTGTCCAAAATTATAGAGCAATTCTCCTTTCTTGCAAAAATATTTATATTCTTCAAGAAGTGAAAACTGATTTTTTTTTCTTTTCTAACCACATGATAAACTCCTAGGAGCGGCATCGGTCTGGGACAGAAGTCGGTACTTAACATGTCATAAATTGTGCATCTTAATATGAAGATTGGAACGATGAAAATCAGAAAAGCATCTTAGAAACTGTCTTACATTATCAACAATTGCAACTCGCCTCATTATCTGGAGCAGGGCCGGTCGAGGATAAACCGTTCTCCATCATAACTGTTTTTGCCCTATTTTGTTAATTACTAAATTACTAGATCAGAGCTAAAAGTCTTCCAATCAAATCGATCCAAATTGCAGGGCTTTACGTCCTAAAGCAAACCACTTACGAGCCGCTTATAGCATCGGCCCAGAGTTTAGGTTGTTGCCAGGCGGTAAAATGTGGTTGCCCGCACCAAATTATACCCCTCACCTCCATTGACGCTTGTGATGAACGCTAATATAAAGGCCCTGGATGTACACCTTGGCGGGGTTTAGCGACCCTCTCTAACTAATTCTTTAAGTAGTTTACAACTTCTTGGCGAATATACAAAGGCTTCAAAACACTACTCGCCTCCTCTCCAACGATCCGAAACCATCGGCAACGATCCGAAACCATCGGCTATCAGAATAAGTAAGCGGCGATAAACAAGCTCTTCTTGGTGGCGGAGGCGCAATGCATTCATTGCTTCTCTGGCAGGAACTGCCGAGGTACCTCTCTCGAAAACCCTGCTCATGCAGTACTGACAATGAAAGTTTCTGGCTCCGCTTCAGTTTAGGCTTCGTACTACTCACGGTTGATCTATGCCGAACGTAATCGAACGAAAAATTATGAGATTAGCTTTCGAAAAGTTTCAGACTTTCTTTTTATGAAGATAAGTGAAATGCGCTTTCCATCCTTGCATGAATGTTTTGTTCTCTCGCGAATGTTTCTTGGATGCTGGGAAGTGGGAGTCATGGCTGCCAACGATGCTGAGAAGTGGGAGTCATGGCTGCCACCGATGCTGGGAAGTGGGAGTCATGGCTGCCAACGATGCTGGGAAGTGGGAGTCATGGCTGCCAACATGGGCATGTCTGGAAGTGTTCGTATAGGGGGTCGTGGCTGCCAACATGGGCACGTCTGGAAGTATTCGTTTCCTTCTACAATTATCGATATGCGTTGGGTCAAATGTTTTTTTCTTCATATGATTATATTGTTTATGTTTCTAACAATATGTATTTTTGAGGTGAGCACCAGATAATGGAGAACACTTAAGAAATGTGAATCTAGCTATTGACAAAACATCTTTATTATTTTGATCTCCTAAATAATTGAAACCTATGCGGTAGATTTAGATGGCGGAAAATCAAATATTTTATATTCTGAAAATGTTTTTGCAATAAGTTTCCTTCCAGCGGTCGCATTAAATTTACAGGTCTCATCAAAACACTAGGATTTATTTTTGTATTTTGCAAATGGAAATAAACGTATTTGCAAAGCCAGATATTCACTTCCATCTTCCTCCCTCTCCGTATACTTAATGTCCCTTTTATCAGCCACCACATATTTTTAATAGAAGACATCATTGTGGAAGCGATGCGGTCCACACTGTAACAGTTCGGTCATTCACTCATTCACTGTCGGTCATTCACTCCATTCACTCATTCAGACTATACATAGCTGTGTCATCTATGTAATAATTGGTTTACTATACATCAACTTTAGACACTTGTTATGGGAGCCTAGACAATTTGTGAAGCAGATATAGTGTGCAATATACTAATGTAACTCTCTGATTGTGAACAGTATTTATGTACAGGTATCGGATCAAGATGATGGCCATAGGATGTGTTGATGGGGCGTGGTGGTGACCGAATATCTATCAAAGCGTCAGAAATGATTGTTAATGAATCAATTTGCTGAGTCATTGGGAGGCAAACAATTTTTTTTAATGTACCATTCTACTTTGAAAAATTCTTAATCCACCCGGAATTTCCTGCAGAGGAGCTGTGGGCAGAACAATCGTGAGTGACATATCTAATACTGACTGGCTGAGGATAATGGGATGGGCTTCAACTAACTCATCCTTCTACATGCTCCTGTCCCACGAACTGCTGGATTATGTGCTCTCTCTTAACTCATCCTTCTACACGCTCCTGTCCCACGAACTGATGGATTATGTGCTCTCTCTTAACTCATCCTTCTACACGCTTCTGTCCCACGAACTGCTGGTTTATGTGGTCTCTCTTAACTCATCCTTCTACACGCTCCTGTCCCACGAACTGATGGATTATGTGCTCTCTCTTAACTCATCCTTCTACACGTTCCTGTCCCACGAACTGCTGGATTAGGTGGTCTCTCTTAGCTCATCCTTCTACACGCTCCTGTCCCACGAACTGCTGGATTATGTGGTCTCTCTTAACTCATTTTTTTACACGCTTCTGTGCCACGAACTGCTGGATTATGTGGTCTCTCATAACTCATCCTTCTACACGCTTCTGTGCCACGAACTGCTGGATTATGTGCTCTCTCTTAACTCAACCTTCTACACGCTCCTGTGTCACGAACTGATGGATTATATGCTCACTTTTAACTCATCCTTCTACACGCTCCTGTCCAACGAACTGCTGGATTATGTGGTCTCTCTTAACTCATCCTT
>SDVV010026168.1:0-12303 GCA_016164225.1 Gammarus roeselii | reverse complement strand
TTTTTTAAAAGTCATGATAAACTAGGTTGACAGCTCTGGTTTCATCGGCTAAGTTTGCTCCTGACGCCTTGTTGGGGCAGCTAAGTTTTCTTCTGAAGCCTTGTTGGGTTTCCTTGATAAGGTGGTTTCTCTCGAAGTGACTTGTTATACTTGTTTTTATTGATCTTTCCATGGTATTGCCCAGCACAGATGTGAGACTGATTGGTCTATAATTTCCCGGCTCTGACCTACTACCCTTTTTTTAATATGGATGTGATGTTTGCGGTTTTCCAGTCTTCTAAAATAATTCCAGTAAGCATAGACCCGTTAAAAATCTCTGTCAGTGGACCAATTATGATGTCGCAGAGGTTCCGTAACATTATCGGATGCATGTTATCTGTTACTGTAGTTTTTCAAATTTTTATTTTGCTGAGTTGTTCCTCTACTTCACCAACGAGGACGTTAATAATTTCCTTTGGTTTCACTTCTCCAGGCAGTTCGACTTCTGGAATGTTAGTAATATTCTCATCCGTGAAGACGGTTACGAAGTATTCGTTGAGTATCATAGACATATCGGCATCGGATGATTTCAGATTACCTGCACTACTTTGTAGAGGGCCAACGCTGTCACGAACAACTCGTCTCACATTCACAAATGCATAGAATCCTCCTGGATTTCGCTTAGCCGATTTGGCAACATCCTTTCTTAGTTTCTCTTGGGGCTTCTGATCACCCTTTTCACTCTTCTACCATCTCGCTCATGCGATTTTTCTGACTCTGATGTTGAGTAAGTTTTATGAACTTGATACAATGTTTGTCGACGAGCAATTGCTTCTTGAATTTCATTATTCAGCCAAGAGGGATTGCTTATCTGTTCTTTTCTCTCCGGGATGTCTCGCACGCTTGCTTGCACCTCCCTATCTCCAAGATACGCAAAGCATTCATCAGCGGTCCTGTCATCGAACTGGTACTCGAAGTCTATGTTTTTGATTTCTTCCTTCAAACCATCAAAATTGACTCACCGAAAATTGTAGTTATACCTTGCTGATTCTCGCATTATTCGGTTTGCTGTAATTTGGAATTCAATAGTTTGGTGATTAATTATTACTCTTTACCTGTTACCAGTTCAACTAGTTGTTCTTCAGTCAATAGAACAAGGTCCAAGATGCTAAGCCCTCTGGTTGGTTCTTCCACGTACGGTTTCATGTTGTTTTTATTGACAAATAGTATCATCCTGCCACCCCGTAATTCAGTTTCTAGTGATGTCCAATCGATGTTAGGCAGGTTGAAGTCATCCATCAAGATAACTCTCATGGGATGAGGAAAGGATATTGTCCCGTTTGTCAAAAACAGCGTCTTCTTCACCTACTGTTATTCTTGGGTTTCGGTATATTAGTACACTTTTCAGTACTATCACATCGGAGGGCCTGGATTACCTCATTAAATGTGGTTGCAATTGCTCTTAAAAGTATTGGACGAAGGGCTTCTTTGACATAAAGCACTGACCCTCCCCCTCTCTTGCTTGGAGATGGTGTGTCTACAATGAAGGTTCTGAGTTCTTGAAGTCCTATTTCTGCCCGGAGATCCCGGCCATTCATGTCCAGCCACGATTCATTGATTCCAACTATGTCATTTTTGTTCGCTTCAACTAAAGTTTGAAGAAAATCCATCTTGGGTATCAGTGAATGTACATTTCACAGTAGAACTTTCATTTTTTCACACCTATCAGATTTGGATGATATTCCTTCTGATGAGCTGAGCCGAGAGTCGCTCGATTTACTATGGTGGATACTTCTGCTGCATGACACAGTTCTTTTCTCGGTTGTTTGCCTCGATAGCTGCATGGATGTTTGTTCCTTTTTTTGGTCATTTTGGTCTCTTGTTATTTGTTTCCGTTCGTTTCTTGTGTGACGTCGCTTTCCGATCTTCTTCCTGTGCTCATTATGGACCGCTTCTTGCTGTGAACCGTTTCTAGTGCATTACTGAGTAGGATGCCAAACTGCGTTTTTCTGCGCGCATTGAGATGCCTTCCATCACGCTGGAATAGTTCAGGTTTTTCTTCAAATTCAGGTTCAGTTTTTACATAGCATATTCCTTCTTCGTTGGCTATCTTTTCCACGGAGCGATAGATGTACCTAATCCTGACACGTATCTTGCCGGTAATAGTACAACTGTTGCTGGTTTTATTTGTTATCGCTTCCATGAGGTTCTTGTATTTATCAAGAGGCGCTTATGAACGAAATAGTTGATGGGGCGTATTGACTTGCAAGTTCTCTTAACCTACTTGAAACATAATGAGCTCGTCATTTTTGGTGCTCAGCTTTTTGACTTGGTTGGTGATGGTTTGCGTGGTGGCACGGAGACGACAGAGCTTTTTCACATTTGCCTCCCGCTGTTTGAACTCCCTGTTACGGTACTTCACTGTACCGTCGCCAACGAGAAAAAACACGGAACCAAATTCTTTCTGCTTCAATGGGTCGTACGAGTTCTTAATTTGAACCGCATTTTCCGTTGTGTTGTGCCTCAGTCTCCCTCCTCTACTGTTTCTGTCGCTGGCCCGTACTCAGTTATTTCTTTGCTGGCTGTCATTTCCTCACTTGCTATGGCTACTCTTCTGCTGTTCATTGTGGCCTAGAGTAAGCAGCAAGGGTCAACGAGGAGTTGCAGGGGTGATGTTTACGGAGAAAGGAGGGGAAGGCAGCGGGAGGTGAAAGGAGGATGTCGTCGACGAGAGGTAGCTTGGAGCATATTCAGTGGGGAAGAAGGCGGTAGGCTGGGGAGGGGGCTTCCCTGGGGAATGTGGATGAGCCTGGTTGGTGCTCCTACCAGCAGTATATGCAGGCAAATTTACTTGTATCTCTTCCAGCTGCCTCGACAAAGTATTTGTAGTCTGCTTCAGCGTTGAAACGTGAGGTTCATAATTATGTATTTGGCCTCTGCTGCAATATTTACATGACAGTGGATACATTTTCTGTTCCTTTCCATGTTAGAATCACCATTAAAATGTACTGCGAAGTATGTTTTGCGACAGCTGAGACATATATGGAAATGTTGGAGGCATTTTCGGGTCGTGACACTGACGTAAAGTTGCCTGGACGGAAAGAGTTTAAGGGGCGGGTGGGCAGGAAGAAAGGTTTGTGATGGGCCTGCCTCGTGTTATCAGTCCAGCCAGTAATATTGACTGCATGCGCGTTTCCATGTGCACAGGTTACCCCGATGTTCATCTTTCTCGGAGTCGTGCACCATGGTTACGGAGTATTGCTTTAGTGCCGCCGGTATGACGATCGTTTCGTCTGTTATGTGCGGTTCCCTCATGGCCACTCGTTTCTAGAGTAAACCTTCTTCAACAAAAAAATCTGAGTCGGTCGCCCATTTGGGGATATCTTCGTCTACTTCAACGACGAGGAACCTTCGAATCAGGCCCCATGTATTGTTTTGATCTTGTTCGGCGATAACATTGTCCCATGTTAGTTTTTCCTGAGCAGCCGCGGTGCAAACTGCTTCGGCTTCGACTTCTTCAGCGGTGCAGAAATTCTTTACTTTCTCCACTGTTATCCTCGTCCGGGTAGGGATTTCAGGATAGAGCGTCGGGTACATGGCGTAGGCGGCATTTCTTATATTACAACCTCGTAATCTTACTGGCTTAGACACAAAGCCCATCGTGCCAGATGATTATTGTTACTGTTCTTATACTGGAAAATGCTTCAGAGTGCCTTGTGATCCGTTAGTACCTTGAACTTACGTTCGGCCAAGTACGGATGGAAGTGTCTCACGCTGTCAATAACCGCGAGCTTTTCTAATACAGTGACTGCTTACTTTTCTTCTGCGCTAATAGTACGCTACCAGGAACTCGACTCCGTCGTGCTCTTGATTGAGGACTGCTGCAATGGCCACCTGTGATGTGTCTGTTTACACTAAGAAGTTTTTGGCATAGTCTAGAGCTCGCAATATTGGGACATTAATCATGTCATCCTTTAGTGTTAAAAAAGCGTTATCCTGCTCTTCCGTCCACAAGAATTTGATATGTTTCTTGGTCAGGTGGGTTAATGGAATAAACCGGCCGTAGAAACCCACCATTCTTAGAAATGGCTTGATTTTCTTTGTAGTAGTGAATCTGGGGGTATTTCTGCATGGACACGATGATGGTTTTGATTGCCCGAGCTCCGTCTCGGCCAATAAAGTGATCTAGGAATTTTACTTGAAATTTAAAGAAACTTATTTTTAAATCCGATTTTCATTCTTGCACGCTGAAAGTCTTTCAAGATCTCCTCTAAGCGTTCGAAGGGGTGTTCAACGGTATCCGCGTACATGCAGATGTCGTCTAGGAAGGCCATCGCGTAGTATGCCAGACCGAGATGTGGCTTCAAGATAGCGAACGCCGTCCCTAGGTATTTAAAGCCGATTTCCGACGATCCCATGGGCCTGCGCAAGTACTCGTAATGTCCCGACTCGGTTTCGAACGCGGTGTAGTTGCCGCTTTCTTCGCTAAATGGGACCTGGTGGAATGCTAACGAACTATCAATTATGCTATAAATAGCGTATCCTCCCATTTCCTCCACTGCGTTTATTATGTTTGGAATAGGTATTTTCTCCTCGACTGAAACAACATTCGAAGGGCGATAATTGATTTCGGTCTTTACTGAGCCGTCTGGTTTCTTTTCTATTACAGCGGGGACACTCCAAGGTGACGTTGATTCCTGGATTATTCCTGCTTTAATCATTTTTGCTACATATTCATCGAGTATTTGTTTATGCGCGAATGACAAGCGCCATTGTTCCACGTTTTATCGGGGTCTCGTTCGTCACTCGGATGTTGTGCTCGCAGTCAACTAGATGCCCAATATCTGTGCCAGAAGCAGCAATCGTGCGTTTATACTTCCACAATAATTGATTCAACTTGTCGCCGGTGTCCGGGTCTAAGCTGCTAACATCCACGTCGTCGATTTGCATTGCGATGAAAGTGCCTTTGTCGTCTTCCATATTGGAGTGTTTCCCGATGTTTTCGCTATCGTTGCACAAGAGAACGGTTTCATCGTCCTATTCCTCGTGGAGTCTGTTTATCCTGGCCATCCTGGTCCCTCCTCGCATAGTTAGTGGACGATCGTCGAAGTTGGCATATACTATGTGCACGCAATGATCCTTCACCACGCACACCGTACCTGCAGTTGCTCCGTCGTGCCTCATGAATGGCACCACCACTACTACCGTCCGTCGTTCCAAGGAAGCAGGGATTTGCCACAGGATTACAGTTGCAATGCCGGGAAGCGCGCACGCGTTGGGGGGTGTTTTACCGTTGAACTTGGTAATTGTATTGTTCCCTTTATAATCGATGGTAGCGTGCAATTGTCCCATTAATACGGAACCCAGAAACACGTTTAGGAGAATCTGCTGGTATTGATTATATATGCATCGCTTTCCAAGTGACCTTCGACGGTTGACACGCGTATCTTTACTTTGTTTTCAATTTTCTTACGAGAGTCCGTCAAAGTTTGATCACTTTTTTCGCAAGGCTCGATGGCGCTCTCTCACTTGGCTAACTCGTTGGCGGAATTTACCATTATAATAGTCAGACTTGATCCCGAGTCTATTAATGCGTTGATATTAATTCCATTGATATTAAAAATTGTCTATGATGCCCTACCTATACCTAATACGCACTTCCATAGGGTGAGGTTTGTGAGTTTTTCCCCCATTCCGTAGGACATTGCCTAGTCCTGCGGCCTTCGCCAGCACATTTGTAGCACTTGCCGGTAGCGCCACTGGGGCTGAGATTATGATATCATCTGGGGCGACGGGCGGTGCGCTAACCATTGTTTGGAGTGGACTGAACTGGTAGCGCGTGGCCTCTGCCGGGTGGCGGAATCGTGGACGCAGGTAGAATCGCGGAAATGGTTGAGAGGAAGGGGGGGGGCATGCGCAGGTCTTGGGCAACAATTGCCTGTGGTCCCGCGTATGTTGGGTACGGGTGTTCGGATTGTACGGTAACTTGGGGAGGTGGGAGAAGCGGCGAAACATCTTTGTTGACCTCCTGATATTTGCCGGCGTAATCGCGGAAAATTTTGTTTCGGCAGCTACGCCGAAAGTTCTGGTGCTATTCCACGTGCATTACACTTTGCCGTGTCTCTCCTGTCGCCGTTTCTTCTGTTTTTACGGTGGCGTGGGGTCAAGAGTCCCTCTGCTATCGACGGGTTGTAATCTTGATATTGCCTCGATTTTGGCGCGGCATGACTCCACTAACAGCCCCTCGATGGTCATCGGTTTGGGGAAGCGCTTAAAACAGCTTGAAACTCGCTCGTTCAAGCTAGGAATTACCAATGTGATGAAGACCTCGTCGTGATGGATCCCACGTTCTGCTCTGAACGTCTTCGCTTGCTCCTTTCTGTGTGCGCGCGCTGTCTGGCCATTACGCTGCCTTTTATCATTCACGTCAGCGACGGTGGCGGTAAAATGCTTTATGTTCGATTCGTCCCGGAAGAATTTGATCCGCTCTATTGCGTCGGCAAAGTTATTGAATGAAAGTTTCATGAATTTTATTTTGGCTTCCCCTCTAAGGGGAGCTTGCATTCGACGCAGCCTATCAAATTCATTCCGGATTAAGGCTGTTATGTTGATAAGGTGCTCAACATATGCGCTACTGTTCTGCTTACCATCGGCTACAGCCTTAATTCGCACGGCGCAAGCAAAAAGATCTGCCATTGACATCTGGGGGAGTGCGACGCCCGACAGGGGAGAAGGGGGGTGGTTGGACGCTGGACAAAGATGACGGATCGTTGCATTTATTGAAAGCCCAAGGAGATATCAGATTGAGGTTTGACCAGGGATTGGTGGGCTGTCTTGGTCGGATCGGTTCAACCTCGTCTGCGAGCGCCAAATCCCTTATCTCGTTGGCCTTGGACGGGGCTGAAGCAAGCCGAGTAGGGCGCATAAGAAGGGTCGGTATGGGGTTAGTTTTCTGTACCAACTACTGAGGCCCCCTATCATAAGCGATTGCTGCTAGATCGCCAACTCAGTGGGTGCGGTGGTACACTCTATCTGAGATGGCGCAGCGTTGGCTATAGAAGGCGGGGGTTCCGACAGCCCTTGCCCGACATCCTGTGGCGATACCAGAAACCATGCGGGTTGAACTGCCTCGGCTTGACTGTCCGGTGTGGTTTGTCTTGGTGGCAACAAGCATGGGGCTTTGGGGTGTGACCATTCAAGGCATGTGGCTGCGCCATATTCGGCAGGTTAGCGGGTGTCAAGGGTTGACTGGCGGCACTATCTTCTAGCGGGGTACTTAGCTTCGCGGGTGGTTGAGTACCTGATGCTGAGTCAACCATGTTTGCTTCCTGCCTCGTGCTGGCTCGCATGCCGACTTTATTTTCCAGGAATCATTATTACGATCAAAAAGTTTTGAAATCGATCAAACAATATCGTGGAGTGCTATTGCGCGCAAACTCTCGCTCGCCGCGAAGATGTTTCTATGTGATATTCATATGCACACTCCTCACACACAAATGCGGTGGCGCTCGCCACCACACTTTGCCCGTTGACACTGCGCGCGGTGATACGCATGTACCAGACAAATATCCCGTATGTCCACGAATACTCAAATCTTTCCTAAGCCTTGCTCTCGTAAATTTCAAAGGTCAAAACGCAAATAGCTCAAGTGATTGGTTTACATGGTTGGCCAAATCTACCCCAAAGTCAGCGGCTCAATCTACAGTAGCACCTGCAAACGCCATAAATCAAGAATACTAATGCACAAATCGATAGAATTTAGTCCCGTAAAAAGACAAAACGGAAATGTAGGAAGGCACTTGTTCATACAGGAAGAAGTTCTCTATAAGATTTCACGAATATGAATTGTGTACATGCTACATACTTATCTCCGTCAACTTTTCACGGAAATGTAATAAGCATAAAGTGAGACTAAGCACAAGAGGTCCCCAGGTATACACAAACTTTGTCAAAATTATTTGAACAGGCCTAAATAAGTGTAAAACACGTCACAAAAATTAAAATAATTTAAAACAAGAAAATAATGTCCGCGCAAAATAATACATATCGGTCACTGTATATAACAAAAGAATTCGAAATGAGAAATAGGATCCATGCTAAATAACACAAATTTTGCTGTAAGTTATGTGAACCAGATCAAATTTTTACGAAACCATTCCAAATGAGCACAAACAAATTAAACCAAGAAATAATATCCACATAATAATATACTGAGGCTTAGAGGCCTGTCAGTCAATGCACAATGAATGATGAAAAATGGGATCCACGTAACTAATGCACTGAAACTGGAAGAATTCTCGCACAATTCTTCCGGTAACTCCTCACAGTACACAAATTTAAGAATAAAAATGGGAAAATGAGCTGCAACCACGACACGATAAGCTGAATCTGGAACGGCCCTGCCAATTCCGTCGAATTCCGCGTGAACGAAACTTACTGGAAAAAAGTCACCCTGAGTCCCGTTACTTCATACTGCACCCGGGAAACTATAGAATGGTTGGACCAGTTTATCAGGTACAACCTTGTTATCCACGAAAAGGACTAACTGTTGATACGAACACGTCTGGATGTGAACATGCCCATCAAATGTACCGTCAACCATAGTATTAATTTCTTCATATGCCACTACGCGAACATGGTGGGAATGTCTGAAACAGTTGTTTGCCAATTTGCCTTTTACCCACATAAAGGTCCAGTCGTAGATACGGGCTGACAAGAGATGTGTGACGGGCCTGCATAATTACAATACGTCCTTAACACATAATTGTTGT
The DNA here is from genome assembly GCA_016164225.1 of Gammarus roeselii. Taxonomy (NCBI): domain Eukaryota; kingdom Metazoa; phylum Arthropoda; class Malacostraca; order Amphipoda; family Gammaridae; genus Gammarus; species Gammarus roeselii. The sequence goes on along the minus strand of SDVV010026168.1, from coordinate 3,553 downwards.
TTGCGGCGGCAGATGCAACGCCAGCAACAACATCCACAATATATTCCTAAGCACATAAATGCACCCGCGCCACATAAATCCTGTCATAGCTACGTGTGGAATTTCTATCTGAAATATAAGAAGCTTACGGGTATCATAATTGTAAGATTTACATAAATAAGAAAATATACAAAGGATTTAATGCCAACCTTTTCAGACACCCTCCAGATGTCCGACACATAACAAATTTACCATGAAGGCCATGCGTCGAAACTACTCACGATAATCACCTCTATTCCCTGTATCAAACGTTGATGGTACTTATCAAGCCGCAGGCACAGGGTATCTCGGGTTAGAGGGATTCAATACCTGAACCCCGCGGTGACATTCCAAACCGTGCGTAGGTTTCCCCTCTATTGGACATGAGAGGTCAATCTAGCAGCTTGGGGAATACACTTTCATTGCCTGAGGGGTGTATTACGTTAATAAACAAATTTCAATATTATTTACTGCAACACAGTCTTTATAGACAACAATTTATAGTTTTATTTTACGTTAACACAGTCTTCATAGACGACAAATCATAATCATAATAGAAGGGAACAATTGTTATTTGACATCACAAATTTCTCAATCTTAAATAATTCACAATAACTATCCGAGCACGCCGACGCACGCCCTTTCCGGACGATCTATCTAACCAACTCCTCAGGGTCACTGAACTGCCCTACCCTGTTGTGCCCTTGTATTTATGTCAGGCGTTTCCTGAGAGAGGAGGCCCGCACTGGTGTTCCAACTGGTATATGCTAGTTGGGCTTTTGCTTACCGGACGCCTTGTAATTATACGTTCAACTTCTCCAAGCAAATCCACCGACTAATCACCAACGCTACATGTTAATGCATACAGGAGTCAGTCCATATACACTTTGTTTAAATAACTACCAATGGTGTCCCATCAACGCTACATGTGCAAAAGCTTCAATTAAATACAAAATCTTTGTTAATACCATTCAAGAAACAGGGACCGCCTGCTCATCTCTTGAATTAGTCAGGTATCCGCCACTAATTTTGACGAACGTTTCCTGAGCATAACAGCTCAGACGCGGCTTCTGCGGACTTCCGCCTATTTATATTTATTTTGGACCTGAATAGCTGATTTCATATGCATATATTCACTTAAATTGATATAGATTTCCCTCATGAAAAATGACCATATGAATAATTTTCAGCCAACGCCAATTTTTAAGTTTACCGTAACTCGTCAACACAGTTCCAACTAAACTTGAAAAAAAGTTGCTAAGCCTTTAAATTCGATTACAACGGATATATGAACGATAGGAAGATTTGAACTAAAACTATTCATATGTAACTTTTATTTTCAGAAATTATTGAATTGCAATCCTTTTCTTCTATTATATTATTATTAAATCATTTATTTCCATCTTCCAGCAAGGTTTTTTTTTAATTCTTAAACGTAAGTCACGAACTTTATTTCAAATACACAATTTGTGGTTTCCATCTCGTTCGTATGGAAACCTGCTTAATTATCAGACCTATCTTATGGAGCTCAATCAATTTTTTTTCCCTGCATTCTGTAACATGTCATTTTAATTACGCACTTAGTTTCACAATTTATGTTCGCGTATACCGAACATATATTGACTAATGGTAATAGATAATACGAAGTGGAATATTTCTACTTCGTTTCCATATTAAATGTCACTTTAAACAGTGTATTGTAGTGATCAAGTAACCGTCTGTAGAACTTACTTATTTTATTTACTCTCTATGAAATCATTAGGCAAATGTTAAACAAAGGAGCATAGGGAGTGTCCTCTAACAATATCCATCGAATGGTGGAATGTTGAGATAAATTTACTCACTCACCATTTTCTAACTTATGACTACGTATATAGCGTAGTAAATGTTGTTTTCGCAACAGCCCACGCTGGCAAAGACTTAGAACATATCATCCGTGTATTCTGATGTTTCTGTAGCTCATCATCCGAGCATTATATCTAAATAAATTTGAATTTCCTGGCAATTTAAAATCTCTTAGAATCCGTTGATTAGAGGTAGGTTCAAACATATCGAGTAGCTACGATAAAAAGCTGTATGTATAATATGCAGTTTAAAAACACATTATTTGTAAATTCGTGCTCATTAAAAAAAAACGAGAAAACAATTTCCATTTCAAGCTTTGAATTTGTTTGTGGAGGCAAGAAGTCATAATAATAGAAGTGGAATGCGGTCTCATCTGCGTATAATTTTACGTAGAATTCTCAGAACTTGGTCAATTTTTTTTTTGTGGATATTCCTGCAACACAAATGTTACCAACACAATCCAGCGCGCGGGAATTGCATCAACTTTAAGATATTTGGAGGGAACTATGCATGTAGATATCAGAGCTCGCTATCGTCGTTTGTGTATTTACAGATCGTAGTTTGAAAGACAATGCAATTGGTGACTTGGACAAAGTTATCCTGACGTTACATGCAGTCAGTTTTATGCATCACATCCTACAAAAATTTCATATCAACTGCTCATTTAACAAACGACTGCCCTTGAAAGTCACTCAAGTGGTATTATATGCGATAGGTGATTGTAAACTGCATAGTATTCATTGTTTCAATACGTAATGGCTTTTGCTGTCACTACTCCCGTCTGCTTCACAATAAATGAACTTTCCAACTAGAAATAAGGCAAGGAGCCTTTAATAATACTTCTTCGAGATTTCAATCGAAGCCGATCATGGAAGGCTGATCCGGTTTCTATAGCGCCAACTTTTCCCAACTTTTGTGACGGCCGCCCCTCCCTATTTCCTCAGAGGGGCCGCCTCGGCTTGAACAAGCTAACGGTCACGGCCACTTACCGCTAAAAGGCTATAAACAAAGCCAAATCACTGCTGAAACTAGGCGACGTGGATCTTTTAGACCCAATCGCTTTAACTAAGTAAAATGTTAATATGATAACCTTTATATAAAGCGCTAGTAGTCTAATAGGAAACGACGTACAACGTAATCCGAATGATTTAGCTCCGAATGATTGAGGCCACCGACGAACTCATTGGCACAGAAAGCTTTTGTGTTTGCCGAAAAAAAGTGCTGCAATTAGGTTATCAAACCGAAAAGATGAAGTATGAGGTAATTAATCTTTTGAATGAGTTTTACCCCCAAATTTCAACGTACCCGTTCCCTAGAAATATATTACAAATTCTTTCATTTTTACAAAGAACAAAAAAGCCTTTACACTTCTCTCATACACTCACACACACACACACACATCTGAGCACTTTTGCGTTAAAGGGTGCGATCGGAAGACCCCGCGACACACTCTGGGTAATGAGTGCTGTCCGAAGTCCTTGTCAACAGCAGGGCCCGACAGAGTGTCCCCCCCTCCACCCTCAAACAGGATTTTTTCGTTTCTCTACGAGATGCCAAAGACGGTAAAACACATAAGGCAGCGTCAAAAAAAAATCTATTCACAACCATGCTCAGCTCACGCCTATCCATTGCAGGCTCTCTTGCTACTTCCACGCTCAAGTCTCATCGAAATCCATCCACTCAAACTTCA
>SDVV010026167.1:0-12303 GCA_016164225.1 Gammarus roeselii | reverse complement strand
ATTTCAGCGAAACAGGCGTACCAACCTAACAGTTATCACTTTAGTGAAACTTCAATAAAAAAACGCTAAAAAACGGCATTACGTACCCTAAAAAAATACGTATGTTTGCCCCGCGGGTTAGAAATACGTACCTTTGCCCCGCGGGTTAGAAACACTTACCCTAGGTTAGGTTAGGTTGGGCAGGAGAAGTTTCATTAAAGTGATAACCGGTAAAATGGTACGACTGGTGGCTGATTCTGACGTGAAAGAAAAATATTTTCGCAGAATGACACTGGCAGATCTGACAGTGGCTGGTGTGACTGAGGAACGGTGTGGATGTTCGCTGTTAAAAAATAGTACCGTAGGTAGGTTGTCGGAACAACTTGGGGCTGATAAGGCAGTTGGCGGAGATGATAGGGGTTGATCTGACGTTAGCTATAAAAGAATTTAGCGCCAGGGATAGCGACCCTTTTTTGAGCCTTTCAGAAGTGAAGATACATTTTGACTATAATTTTTCAATCATGCATTGGGCACGATAGAATCCGTTTGATTTAGATCAATGATAGTCCATATATTTCATAATTATAAATGACAAAGACTTTGTTAAATTTACCACATTCAAGTAGAAGTTGACCCCGAATGTATTTTACATGATGTTTCTAATTCAAAGGTCCATATCATAACTTGAGCCGCATCAGTTACTGTCTTTCAGTATACCCTACTTTCAGAATAAGGACATGATTTATGGATTATTATGCTTTTCCTAGAAAATGAATGAGGAATATGAATTTCTGCATTGATATTTCAATTTACAATAAAAGATACCGGCAACGATACATTTATCATGGTTGAAGTATTAATAATCGCTGAATAACAGCTGATGCGTAAGAAAATGGGGCATTACGTCTAACAAGGCTATAATTAAGATGCAGCTCTATTTGATGAGGAACCGCCACATGCATTAAGGGCAATAGGATGTGGAAACAAACATGGAAAATAGTGAATTTATTGTTTCCATCTGCTGGATAAAATACTGTCCGCAACAATCTCCCATTATCAAAACTGTTTCCTGACTGAAATCAAAACAGAATTGATCAAAGCTTGCAAATTATAAATTCAACTGGAACTGCACCTAGAACTGTATTCAACAGGAACTGCACCTAGAACTGTATTCAACAGGAACTGCACCTAGGATTGTATTAAATTAGAACTGCACCTAGAATTGTATTCAACTGGAACTACACCTAGAATTGTATTCAACTGGAACTGCACCTAGAATGGTATTCAACTGGAACTGCACCTAGAATTATATTCAACTGGACCTGCACCTAGAATGGTATTCAACAGGAACTGCACCTAGAATTGTATTCAACTGGAACTGCACCTAGAATTGTATTCAACTGGAACTGCACCTAGAATGGTATTCAACTGGAACTGCACCTAGAATGGTATTCAACTTGAACTGCACCTAGAATGGTATTCAACTGGAACTGCACCTAGAATGGTATTCAACTGGAACTGCACCTAGAATGGTATTCAACTGGAACTGCACCTAGAATGGTATTCAACTGGAACTGCACCTAGAATGGTATTCAACTGGAACTGCACCTAGAATGGTATTCAACTGGAACTGCACCTAGAATGGTATTCAACTTGATATTATGAGTCAGCCCTGAACGGAGTAACCAAACAGAAACAGGAACAAATTTATAAAGGAAGAATACATACAATAACTAAAAACATGTACGTTTGCGATGGTGCGGGAAACTTGTCAATGTGTTCCGCTGGTCACACGGTTTGCACTGTATTTATACACCCGTAGGGTCACAGACATAAGAGAAAAAAATAAAGATGAGTAGAATATTTAACTCCAACTCGGATTAAACTCGTTGAAAATACTCAAAAGTTCTGCACCCACACAAAATTCCCTGCGCCATTTGATGTTTAGTAAATTAAAAAAAACAGACAATTTGAGATTGTGGGCAAAAACACGTCATTTACCTAGTTATAGTCTGTTGAGTATACCACCAATATTTGACTGTATATTCAAAGATTCTTCACTGAATTATAAAATAGGTATTGGTCGGGTGAAAAAGTGGTTGTTGGTTGTACATTATATTGTGGACTCGTGTAATAAAAATCGCTAACGTGTATTATAAAATGATCCAAACTGTTATCAGTATTATTATTATTTATTATTAAATCATTTATTTCCATTATCTGGCAATGGGTTTTCAATTTTTTAAATATTACACATAAAACTTTATTTTCAAAAACACTATTTGAATTAAAGAAACGAAAATTCAATTTGAAATTCGCCGCCGGTTCTGATTTTATGCAACAGATTATGAATTATAATATTATAATCAATGATCAACAGCTAACGTCTTATTTGAGGTAAGAATCAGAAGTGCCTGACACGAAATACATGGGGTGGGGCGATCACGAATACATTGGGTTGGAAACATTACGAAATACATAGGATTGGGAAAACCGCTATTACATGGGGTTGGGAAATCGAAATCGAAAGATGGGTTAAATATGAATAATAAAGGGTTGAATTTGCGACATAAATTATACATAAAATGTTTACAAAACACTGGATATACAAGCTTTATGACAAAATGCGCTAACATATTGTAAAGATGGGTGGAAACATTGTAAGAATAATGAACTGGTGAATAGACGACATAAGTTAGTCGTACAATATATACATAGCACTGAATATATATACTTCATGACCGCTAGGAAATGATTAAATGATTGACAATCAGAATAATTCGATACTGAAGTACACAAATCGAATTATTATACTTTTTTTATAGAATATGAAGCACAATATTAGCTTATGTGACAATGATTGTATCTTCAAAACTGGTACGGTAAATAATAGAAATGATTAAATAAATTATATTCTCATCGAGTTGGCCTCTGTCAAAGCTGGAGGCTACCTATCATTCCTCGAAAGTTCAATTTGAATTCGTCACAGCTCATCTCTAGGGGCCGTCGGCTCGGATTACATGGAGCGGAATATTATTTACAATAGTATCATCTGGGCGCATACAGGAAATGTCTATTTTGACCAGTGACACGAGGGGTTGAAAAAGAAGAAATACTTGGGGTGGATAAACAACGAAATACATGGGTGTGGAAAATAACAAGTACATGGGGTGGGACATCACGCATGCATGTGGTTAGAGTCCCGAGAACATGGGGTTGGGACATCAAAATGTGCTAACATATTGTAATGAGTAGTCTACATTACTGTATGATGACAATGATGTGGATGGACGACATGAATTATACGGAAAATATGAATACAATATAGGGTTGAGAAATCGAAAAGCGCTAGCATATTGTAAAGATAGGTCTAAACCATTGTATTAAAAATGAAGGGGTGAATAGGCGACATAAGTTATACAAAAAAAGTTATACATGAAATACATACCAACACAACTGAATATATAATAAACACACTTCAAGACCGCTAGGAAATGATTAAATGATTGACAATCAGAATAATACAATGCTGGAGTACACAAGTCGGACGAATATACTTCTGTTGTAGAAGACAATGCAAAATATTAGCTCATAAGGCAATGAATGTATCATCAAAAATGGTACGGTAATTGTTAGAAACAATTCAATGAATGATATTAAAATCAAGTTAACCTTTGTCAAAGTCAGAAGCTGCCTATCGTTCATCGAAAAGACTGAGTTCATATTTTAATTATAAAACGACTGGAACATTTAAAACATAGAAATAGACAGAACGCTAGTTAACACTTATGGTAATTGGCAAAGACAATTGTGATCGGTAGCCACATAGAAAACATATGTATCGTCAAAGTAGAAACGATTAGATGGTGTATCAATATTGAGAGTTGTGGTGGTGGTGGTTTCGGACATGCTCATGAACAGAATGCATTTTCTGATTACTGGTATTATGCATTTAGCTTGTGTTTGTGGGCCAATTTACCGTTTTGAATTGATCGGTCAATAGATGTTCCTTAAGCTAATTCTTGAAGGACTTGTTGGATTCAAGATTCTTGAGGCTTGTGGGGAGGTTGTTCCAAGATTTTGGTCCAGTGATCGAAAAAGCTCGACAGGCAGTTTCTGTTTTCCAGTGTTCAACGTGCAGAGTATCATTATTTCTTTAGAATCGATTGTTCTTTTAACCTCGAGAATATATGTGCCTTTGGCTGCCGGGTGAATGTTTTTCTAGATCTTTATTAATTCTGATTGACTCATGAAATGCCAGTTTGTTGTCGATATTGAGCCACCGTAATTTTTCGAGGAGAGGACTCACGTGGTCACGTTTTCTGTGGTTACCATCGCATGTTATTCTTGCCGCAAAGTTTATACAACGTTGCAATTTCTCTCTTTGAGTTATGGTGCATTTCCCCCAAATTGAAAGACAGTAGTTGATGTGAGAAAATACTACAGCGTGGACAATCAGTAATCTTGATTTGTAATCCAATTCTTTTTTTACGGAGCTTAGGAACAAATATGTTCCATAAAGCTTAGAACACCGAGTAAAAACGTGTTGTTTGAAGGAAAGATCGGGATCAAACCATACTCCCAGACTTAAACCATTATCTTCAACAGAAATGCCGGATTTGCCTATCCTGATAGAGAAATTAATTGGAACTGCTTTTCTTTTCGAGTTCGAGCCGAACAAAATGCATTTTTTTATTTCAGAGTTAACCTTGAGTTCATTTTTATCGTAACAAGATTTCAGATTAGTTACGGCTGTCTCAGCGTCGTCTTTCAGCGCATTCAGATCCGACGGTTTTCGGGAAAGCAATACTTGAACATCATCGGCGTACATTACCATTTTCGCTTGATTTTTTTGGTATTTTACAGTCGATATCATTTACAAAAACCAGGAACAACAAAGGGCCAAGTATCGAACCTTGATGACCCCAAAAGCAACTGTGGCCGAATTTGACATAGTTGCATTATAGAGTTTAACTGATTGTTGCCAATTCATCAGATGACTTTCGAACCAAGTAGGGTCTATTCCGATGTTGCAAAGATTGCCAAAAAAGAATTGTATGGCTTACACAGTCGAATGCTTTCGATAAGTCTAGCAATACCTGCAGAGATATCTGCCCCTCATCAAAGTGTTTGTACAGATCTTCAGTGATGCTCATGAGTGCGTCTTCTGTTGACAATTTTCGCCGATAAGCATACTGGCAGTCATTGAACAGCTTGTTTGATTCGAGGTAATCAATCAATTGGATATTTATTACCTTTTCTAGAATCTTGGATACGACAGGCAGAAGACTGATCGGTCCAAAGTTGGATGGTCCCCAGACTTATGAATTGCTTTTATGATTGCATGCTTCCAGATCTCTGTGCTGATATAAGGCAAGGCAAATATAAGGCTGTTTTTCAGATATTGAAGGGCTAAACTATCTATTCCTGTAGAATTTGTGTTCCTCAAGGCAAATACAGCTCGTTTTACTTTGTGTTGCGATACTTGCTTTGGTTTCTATTTGACGTTTGCTTCTTGGTCGCTGTCTCCATCGAAAGCTTTTGGACTCCATGTATCTGTTGCGTCACTCTGTAATCCTTGATAAGCTTCCTGGGTTACCTCTTCAAAAACCTGTTTGCTTGAGTATTCGGATAAGTAGACGACGTAATCTTTTTTTTTGTAGGGAACAATTCTTTTCATTACATTCCACGTTTCTTTTTGATTGTTTTTGTACTGTTCTAGTTCCTCGTGATGGTATTTAATTTTTGCCGTCCTGGCTTCTCGTTTGACTCTTTTATTTTGAATTCGAAATGATTCTGACCAAGTTAGGCTTCGTTTTTCTCTACGTTTGAGATATTTTCTAAGTGCAATTCATTTCGCAGTTTTTCTGTAATCCATTTTACCGGCATTTAGTTTCCGTTGGCGCCACAGCGTTCAGACATGTGAGAAGATAGTCTGTGATTTATTGGGCTCGCTCTGTGACGTTATTGGTGCTATGTATCGGTTTTATCATCTCGACGTTTGCCACTAGTTGTGCTCTGAAATAATCCGCGGTGTAATTTCATTTTGTACGACAGGTTACTTAGTATACTTGTTTCTTTGCTTTTTTGATGTTAATGGTGCAGTTTATTTCATGGTGGTCCGAGAAAGAATTTGGCTCCACGTCTGGGGTAACAATGGAAGACGGATTGTTACTTATGAGCAGATCCAATACAGTTTGGGATTCGAAAGTAATTCTGGTTGCACTTTTTATGAGCTGATGCAGCCCAAGTCTGTCCAGAATCGGTTCATATTGTTGGATTTCAATTTCGATTAATCATCATTGAAATCTCTCAAAATGTACGACGTCTTTCCTAAGCAGACAGCTTCTTGAAATCTTTCTTCGATGTATTGAAAAGACTGTACACTTGCTTTGGGTGGTCTGTAAAGAGAACCAACAACAAAGGATCTGTTTTTTCGTACCTGGATGTTCACCCAAAGGTCATCAATTTAATTGCTGTCGTTAAGCGTTACTTAAAAGTAGGTATATTCTTCTCGCTCATAAATCACGAGTCCACCTCCTTTCCTTTCTCTATCTTTTCTATAAACATTGAAGCCGTCAATCTCGATGAAGGTAGTGTTAATGTCAGATTCTAGACAGATTTCAGCTGTGTTAAAAACATAGCATTCAAAACTAAGGTGTGATATGCAGTAAATTATATTCAGTTTGTGTCAATTGCCCAGGGCATAACAGCTGTTTGGGGAAAAATCTAGGGATACTGTCGAAATGGTTTTGTGACATAAGCAAAATCGGAAATGGCACAGCTGCAATGGTTTGAATGGTGGAAAATCGTCCAGTTATTGAGGATAGAATGCAAGGAATTACAAGTCCTTGCAATCTATCTACGTCAATATCTAGTTATTTAAATAAATTTGAGCCTAGGTTATATAAGCATCTAAAGACTGCATTACAGACATCTGCTCCAGACTATCCGACGACGGACGCCTATCACAACTTCTTTCAGATGGATGCACTATCCCAAGACGGATGCCTATCCCAACTTCCTTCAGACGGACAACTGAACATGATTAAAACTTTGCGTCTTGATCAGTTCAACTGATGAATAGGCATACTCTGTCAAGTACAAATTTGTTGGACACTTTATAGTGTTGATTCGTTTGAGATAATGACATCGACTGTGATAAATAATATTGTTCAAAACAAAAGTCTATAACACACGCACAAGCACACTTGAAATAGTTTGTGTTGATTACTCCAGTCAGTTACAGCAGGATTGTTACTTGGGGCCGTGTTCACCCCACAGAGTAATGGAGGAAATTCTATGGGAAAAAATGGCGTGGCTTCTAAAACCCGGAATCTTCCCCCATTTCCAGCATTCAGGTGTATGGCTATAAATCAACGTCATGTTCAACCTTCACAGGAGAAGGAACCGTCAGACTTGGCCGTGTAATCCTACCATAACGTATTTTGGGACGAATCCTATCTAGAGACCGTATATGCACCAACACAGCCTACCGCCCGGCGTGTACTTCTGTTGTTTATGTTCTTCAAATCAATGAATGAAGAGTATAAGCCGAGTCGTGACAACAAAGAGAAGACACAGCTGTTTCATCCAGTGGAACAAACCGCTCAAAAGCCGGTTGACTAAGAAAACATTGACTAGTTTTTATACGGAGGATGAGGGATGGACGACGCAGAGGGTGATGCCCCCTCTTTGGGAGGTTGAAATTGTTATAAAGGTCTTAGATTTGGTTATACCAGCAAAAGAAGTTGGACCCCTCCTCCACCCCCATGGGGAAATTTCACGGTCCGCACCTGCTATTTGGTCATCCTTGTGTTTCATGCTCCATAGAAACGGGAGACGGCAACGTTATAAAAACCATCTGTCGTGCGTGTCGAAAGGGTTACTGACCCTTGCTTGTTACTCTAAAGGTTCTTTGAGGTTATGACGTCAGAGACGGCAGGCACGACCCATGCCGACCTTCCCTGGAAGACTTGGTACGTACCATCTGTGTATTCTGATATTTCTGTAATTTGTCAACATGTCATTATACCGGAACAAATTTTAAGTTCTTAAAATTCCTAAAATTCATTCGTGTACCAATTCCTGCCTGGATATAGGACCCCATTTCCTCTCGAACGCACCCTCGAATAGTCTTGCCATCTGGCCTTGGGTCTCATCCGTTGGGTAGACAAAGCCATTGCAACGGAAACACAGGATGCTCATATTCTTCACAGAACGGCCCGGTCTGTTATGTGAGTCTTCATGCAGTATTTATTATCTCCAACAGAGATTATATTTAATATATTTATTACAAAAAAAAAAATCCTTATTTTTAATTGCTTGCGTTTCATTTTATAACTTACATTGCATAAAATTCACTTCATCTTGTAACAAACATAACTACATCTCATCAGCTGACTTACACTTCATCTTGTAACATACATAACTACACCTCATCAGCTGACTTACACTTCATCTTGTAACATACATAACTACACCTCATCAGCTGACTTACACTTCGTCTTGTAACATACATAACTACATCTCATCAGATGACTTACACTTCATCTTGTAACATACATAACTACATCTCATCAGATGACGTACAGTTCATCTTATAACATACATATGAACAAGAGCTGTAAATGTCGAAGTTGACTATATTTCTAGTTTTAAAAAATTTAACAAAAAATCTAACTGCTACGCTACTCAGTTGAACTCATAACTCAACAAAAACTCATAACAAAACACAAGTCACAACACAACGACTCAAAGCTCAAAAGAACTCGAAACTCAAAACAATTGAAATCCTAATAAAAAAACGACCAACACTACTCACAACTCCCACCATCTCAATCAAAGTCATAACTCAGTCAAGCCTATAACTCCACAAACCTCAGCAAAACTCATAACCCAAGCAAATTCAAAAGCCAACAGAAGTCAAAATTCAATCAACCTCAAAACTAGGTAAAACGCAGAACTCATCAATACTATGAACTCAGAAAATCTCATAACACAACAGAACTCACAACACCTCACATTTCAAAACTCACAAAAGAACAATTTGTCAGCATGTCCTGACACCAGCAGCGAAACGAAGGTCTCAACGCTCTAAGTTCACAAACAATTTAGATTATTATTGCGCGCTGTGAATTAGAATTATAATTCGAATTTTTTAAATCCCTTAGAAATGACTTTGGCACATGAGACAGTAAAAAACATAATAACTTTAATGACTTTTTAGAGATGTGTTGTTTGAACGTTTCAACGTTCAGAGATAACTCTTAACAAACATCATAACTGTACTAAGCGCCACCAACAGGCATCCACGGTTTATATTTGATTTGATTTACGGTAGGTTGGGTCAGTGAGTAGGCTTTGTAGGTTACACGGGGGATTTATGAACGCTCGTCGGGCTGACGCGAGTGCGTTGCATTCCATCAGTAAGTGTTTCACGCTGATAGCCACTTTGTGGCCCCCGGTTTATGAGTTGATCAATCCGCAGTATATAAATTGATAAATCCACGGTTTACAAGTTGATTAATCCACGGTTTATAAGTTGATTACTGCGGAAACAAAATCACAAAACGTAGTTGCAGCCACTCCCGATAAAATGTTGTATTCAATAAACATGAACTGTCCACTGCCGACAACAGAGAGATTTTGAGGAAACTTCCACAAAATGATTTTAAGTGACTAAATCTGTCTGTAATCACACGGGAAAAAGGGCTTTACTTAATTGTGAGTAAAAATGTCGGTGAATTAATAGCACCGAGGGAAAGAGGGCTGCACTTTATGGTGAGTAAAACTGTCGGTGAATTAATAGCACCGAGGGAAAGAGGGCCGCACTTTATTGTGAGTAAAAATGTCAGTGAATTAATAGCACCAAGGGAAAGAGGGAAGCACTTTATTGTGAGTAAAACTGTCGGTGAATTAATAGCACCGAGGTTGAAGAGGGTTGCACTTTATTATGAGTAAAACTGTCGGTGAATTAATAGCACTAAGGGAAAGAGGGGAGCACTTTATTGTGAGTAAAACTGTCGGTGAATTAATGGCACCGAGGGAAAGAGGGAAGCACTTTATTGTGACTAAAAAATGTCGGTGAATTAATAGCACCGAGGGAACGAGGGATGCACTTTATTGTGAGTAAAAATGTCTGTGAATTAATAACACCGATGGAAAGAGGGTTGCACTTTACTGTGAGTAAAACTGTCGGTGAATTAATGGCACCGAGGGAAAGAGGGAAGCACTTTATTATGAGTAAAAAATGTCGGTGAATTAATAGCACCCAGGGAAAGAGGGATGCATTTTATTGTGAGTATAAATGTCGGTGAATTAATAGCACCGAGGGAAAGAGGGTTGCACTTTATCGCGAGTAAAACTGTCGGTGAATTAATAGCACCCAGGGAAAGAGGGATGCATCTTATTGTTAGTATAAATGTCGGTGAAGTAATAGCACCGAGGGAAAGAGGGCTGCACTTTATTGTGAGTATAAATGCCGTTGAATTAATAGCACCGAGGGATTGGAAATGCGCCAACACTCAAACCACACGCGACCCCGTCAGTGGACAACACCAAGAGCTCAAAGGCAAAATAATTTGTTTCGTCGAGGATCAGATCAATTGGAGAATCTCTTGATGCCAAAAAACTGAAACTTAAATCCATCATTGGAAAGACAATAATAAATAGTTTAACGGGGCTGTTGCGTGCCTTGCTGATATGGAAGAGGGCTTCCATGCCACACTCCAATAATCTTTTTGCAAGATTGTGACGAGGATTTTTGAAAACGATACACCACCCCCTCCTTCCCCACGGCCATTCAACCCTTTTTGTAAAAAAATATCGTTCAAACAAAGTTCCGTGTCCGATTGGGAACGACCGCCGGTCCGACTATAAAAGAAGGTCGCAAGCTTAGGAAGGTCACACCAGCTTCAGTGGCCAGTCAGTGAGCATCGCGACCAGAGCATCTTCTTGTCATTGGTAAGTCTCAGTGTCTTGGGTCAGCTGCTAAGAACAACATGTGTTGGTCCTCTGCTTCAACTCGAACATTATTTGCGTCGAGTAACTTTATTCAGACGTACGTGCTTACAGGGAATTTACCCAACAGTGACTTGGGTCAGCTGCTAAGGTCAACACGTGTCGGTCCCCTGCTTCATCTCAAAGTTAGTGATGTCGAGTAACTTCATTCAAACATACATACAGACAGTAAATTATATCATCAAGATTCACAGCAAATTGGTTCATAAATTGAGCAGAGTGTTGTGCACAAAATTCATTACGACAAAGGAATATTATAATGGGGATATAACAGTTTTGTAAAGAAAAAAGACTCAACCAAATTTCTCCGAAATGTATTTGTGCTAAAATGTTTTTTAATATTGACACCGTACAAAATTGATACAATATCAGTGCATCAACATTTCAACTATATTTACAGACCCTATATTTGTTATTAATATTTAAAATCCATTTCAATGTACAAATAATCGATCTCGCATCAACCTAAACATCCAATTACAAAATGATACGTTAATGAACAGAGTCTCGTATAATGCCATTGATAAGCAATCCACAACTGTTTGAACTCCAATCCCCAATAAGTTTGTATTCAGTATACTGGCAGTGCAGTGAACTTGAGCATCCAATAAAGACTGTGGAAGATTACAATTAGGGAATGAAAACACAGATCACCTTCCTTTTCTACATAACTATATTCTGAGTGGAGATATTTTTATAGGACGTAGAACAAGGTGTGCTTATTATGATAACCAACTTGAAATATCATTATATTCAGGTTGTCAATCCCAATAATAAATAAATCTATTACGTAAATGATGCGGCATGAATCAAATAAATCTAATACGTCATGGATGCGGCATGAATCTAGAGTAAAAGTGACTCCATAGTGTCAGAAGATTGAGTCAAATGTTTCACGAGCGTACTCTACTCTTGCTAAGTCCATATTTGCATGGTGACGCTGGCTGAACAGCTGACGCCAACAAAAAGATTTTGAAACCTTTATCCATCCGGTCATTGGATATCTAGAAGTACCTTACTTTCAATTGAAATATATTATTATGGTTCAGTGTTTTTGATACCGATTAACTGTTAAATATTCCTCTTGCTCGTGATATCAGCGAAACACATCAATATTATCGGTTAATACTTTTAATGTAACTGTACTATAAGCTGAACCTCGAGAACTAGTCGTCCAAATACCGAAGTTGGTGACTTTACTTCACAAAGTAATCCGAGCTAAGCTCAGTCAAGCTTGGTTCTGATTCTGATGGTTCTGAAAGGCTGATGTACACTAACTTTTATCATTGAGAAGAACTTGTA
>SDVV010026166.1:0-12303 GCA_016164225.1 Gammarus roeselii | reverse complement strand
CAGAGCCACTACTGCTTCAGCGGCAACACTGCACCAGAGCCAATACCGCATCAGAGCCACTACTGCTTCAGCAGCAACACTGCACCAGAGTCAATACCGCACCAGAGCCATTACTGCTTCAGCGGCAACACTGCACCAGAGCCAATACCGCATCAGAGCCACTACTGCTTCAGCAGCAACACTGCACCAGAGCCAATACCGCATCAGAGCCACTACTGCTTCAGCGGCAACACTGCACCAGAGCCAATACCGCATCAGAGCCCCTACTGCTTCAGCGGCAACACTGCACCAGAGCCAATACCGCATCAGAGCCAATACTGTTTCAGCGGCAACACTGCACCAGAACCAATACTGCACCAAAGCAAATACTGCTTCAGGACCAATACCACACAGACGGCTGTACTGCACCGCCAATGCTATAACCTGAGCCAATATGAACCAGGACCAAAAGCTAAGACATCAGCAGATCTCACAATGCGCCACCAATACTTCGTCAGGGTCTGTACTGCACCAGAGCCAATACTGCATCAGCAGCAACATTGCACACCGCTGATAGTAAACTTGTGATAGTACTGCACCAGATTCAACTCAGGAGCATTGTCGATACTGCAATAGAACCCCTAATGCAGCGCCAATACTGCACCAGAGCTCATAATGCAACGCCGATACTGCAATAGAACCCCTAATGCAACGCCAATACTGGAATAGAACCCCTAATGCCTCGCCAATACTGCAATAGAACCTCTAATGCAACGCCAATACTGCAATGGAACCCCTAATGCAACGCAAATACTGCAATAGAACCCCTAATGTGATGCCAATACTGCAGCAAATTCCCTAATGCTAAACTAATACTGTACCAAAGCCCTAATACTGCGCCAATACCGCACCAGGCTCCAAATGCGACGCCAATACTGCACCGGAGCGCATAATGCACCGCTAATGCTGTAACAGAGCCAATACCGCACCAGCACTAACCTCACCATCAGCCGATTCGTTCAGGAAGTGCCAATACTTCGGCAAGGTTTCAGTGTCCGCCTCATTATTTATTTATCGCTGCCGCACCACAGCCCCTCCGCCCGAGACAGGAGTCGCCACCGCCTCTGTTCAATTGCCCACTTAGGCAAGTGCGGCAGCGCTTCTTCAGTATGATACTTGATCGCCTTAACGTAATTTATAATCGAAAATTACAGGCGGTCACTGGTATTTATGGCCAGCAACTGATGACGTCCTGATCTCAGCCGATGGGATGCCGGGGACACGCCTCCGCTGACCATTGAGCAGCAATCAACTGTGGAGCAATGTTGAGGCGACATTGAATTGCGGCGTGGAGACAATAGTGAAACTATATTGTAAAAACATTGGACTGGATTCTAGTGTTACGTGTTAAAGATGTATTGAATGTCACGGAGAACCAGTTTAAGCAGTATGGAACTACTTTAAACAGTTTAAGCAGAATGGAACTACTTTGAACAGTTTAAGCAGTATAGAACTACTTAAACAGTTTAAGCAGTATGGAACTACTTTAAACAGTTTAAGCAGTATGGAACTACTTTAAACAGTTTAAGCAGAATGGAACCACTTTAAACAGTTTAAGCAGTATGGAACTACTTTAAACAGTTTAAGCAGTATGGAACTACTCTAAACAGTTTAAGCAGTATGGAACTTCTTTAAACAGTTTAAGCAGTATGGAACTACTTTAAACAGTTTAAGCAGTATGGAACTACTTTAAACAGTTTAAGCAGTATGGAACTACCTTAAACAGTTTAAGCAGTATGGAACTACTTTAAACAGTTTAAGCAGTATGGAACTACTTAGAATAAATTAGTGCTCTGCCGAATAATATTTAAAACCAGTAAAATAATCACCACATGAACTGAACATGATTTCAATTAAAAAAAAAAATAATAAATCAATATATTGAAAAAATGAAGAGAGGAAATGTGGGCTAAAGTTGCACTGACGATAAACTTTTTTCAAAAGCTTATTTATCCCGAACTTAACTGCACTGGGAAACATAACATCAGGCACAATATGTTTTCACAAAAGAGAATTCAATGGTATTGATCGGAGGGCAAAAGCATTCTTTACTTGCTAAGTCTCTCTTCTTTTGTGGCTTAAGTCTCTCTTCTTTTGTGGCTTTCATTCGGGTGTGTTCGTCTGGCCATGGATCCGTGTATTTAGTCGATCCTGAAATACAGATGTGAAGAATCATTCACATATTTGTGAAGATATGAGAAAGGTAGGTCACAGGAAGCCCCCTGATCGCGTGGATTATGAGTGTTAATTGTATCCTCAACACAATAAAGCGGTTACATTGCACCGTCGAATTTTGGCACTAACAGCACATCAATTTTAGTACATGTTGGAACATCATGTACTTTATCTTCTTCACTGTCGGCTGCAACACTCACCTACGAATTCTTCGACTTCAAGATCAACACCACATCGTCCACAGAATCTATTACGGAGTTAACTCCCACGTCGAATACATTTAAATAACGTAATATGCAGGGATTGTATCATCAACTTTAGTATCCAATACTATTAGTGAACATAAACTCCAGAAATTGTAAAATTCCAACACCCATGCCTGCCCAGGCCCCGTAGAATGCACACAATATATTATCAACACTGTGATGAATTCTGATATTAACATTTAAAATTCACTTTGGTATCACGTGAAAGAACGGCAATGCGGTACCAACAATTTATACTGGTATGCGCTCATAAAGTAGGAGCCCATATATCAAGAGACTACAAAATATTCGTAGAAAACAGGTGTCTATATTGGAAGGAGCAAGTGCCCCTTATTAAAATTTAAGAAAAAACAATAAGAGATTTCGCTGCAATAGCAGAAATATCCACGGAAAAATAGTGCACTGAAGAAGTGCTTACAAACGTGTGTATTTGGATCGTGAGTTCACACAGCAAATGTTGCAATATAAAGAATCCATTAGTCAATCCTCCAGGTAACAAATATCCATACAGCAACTTCCCTTTATATCCCTTGTCTCGTTTGACTCCACATACATTGAGAGAGTTCAGAGTGTTAATTAAAAGCGTCCCGACTGCAGGTACACAACTTTCCATTGGTCATATAACAGGTACCCAATTATCAATTGCCCATATAACAGGTACCCAATTAACAATTGAACATATAACAGGTACCCAATTATCAATTGACCATATAACAGGTACCAAATTAACAATTGACCATATAACAGGTATCCAATTATCAATTGCCCATATAACAGGTACCCAATTAACAATTGATCATATAACAGGTACCCAATTATCAATTGCCCATATAACAGGTACCCAATTAACAATTGACCATACATCAGGTACCCAATTAACAATTGACCATATAGCAGGCAGCCAATTATAAATTGTCCGTGTAGCGGGTACCCAATTATCAATTGCTTGTGAAGCGGGTACCCAATTTTCCCTTGACCATACATCAGGTACCCAATTATCAATAGCCCGTATAGCGGGTACCCAATTTTCCATTGACCATACATCAGGTACCCAATT
This sequence comes from Gammarus roeselii, assembly GCA_016164225.1. Classification (NCBI taxonomy): domain Eukaryota; kingdom Metazoa; phylum Arthropoda; class Malacostraca; order Amphipoda; family Gammaridae; genus Gammarus; species Gammarus roeselii. The sequence continues at coordinate 8,766 of SDVV010026166.1, read as the reverse complement.
ATCAATTGCCCGTATAGCGGGTACCCAATTTTCCATTGACCATTCACCAGGTACCCAATTATCAATTGACCATATAGCGGGTACCCAAATATAAATTGACCCTATAGCGGCAACCCAATTATCAATTGTCCATGTATAGATCAGATGACCAGACGAAAATTGCAACAATAAAACAAGTATCTGAAATCATTCAATAAATGCTACCCACAGTCCGCTGGGAATGTGGCGACTTACACACTACTCTACATCTATGCCGGCGCTATACTCTACATCTATGCCGGAACTATACTCTACATCAATGCCGGCGCTATACTCTACATCTATGCCGCCGCTATACTCTATATCAATGCCGGCGCTATACTCTACATCGATGCCGGCGCTATACTCTACATCAATGCCGGCGCTATACTCTACATCAATGCCGGCGCTATACTCTACATCCATGCGGGCGCTATACTCTACATCAATGCCGGCGCCAAGAGCACCCATGTCGGTGCACCCACAGCATAGTACGACACGATCAGGTGCTGGGTTTATCAGGTGTAGGGTCTAGCAAATGCAGGGCCTATCAGGTGCTTATTACAGATAGTGGTTGTTATCCCGGATTGATCTCTATCTGTCTCGAGGGTATCTCATTTGAATACGGAAGGCATTATTAACTGGTTACCGTCTGTTTATGACTCACTTCCAACGGGAATACCTAATGTGATAGACAACATTGTCCATCTGTCTCTGTTTACGCATTATAGCCCCTTAGTTATCAGATCCAGGCCTGGTCAGTAGTAGCCGCACGTACGGCAGTTCAACACAGCGTTTTAGGAACCGCTATCAATCATTGTTATGAACGTTATTGCCAAACTTTGCACAGTAGCCAGGAGAAGATAACAAGTACGAGTAGACGAAAAGACGTCAACAAAATCTGTATCTGCCCTTTAGGAGTCTCATTACATAAAGAGTACTCTTATTCTCCTGCAACCGAAACAGACTTTTCATAGTACACAATTTTTTCCATAAATAGTTGCATGTCGGACCATTAATTTATTTTTCATGGTTATGGAAATGGAGTTAAATTTTATTCGAAAATACCTGTATCCTGCAACAAAATATTGGGCTTAGTTCATGTATAATAGGTAGTCCTCCATACATACATTGCTCATATATCTCGAGCAGCATTTGTTATAAGCCATGCATTATCTAATTTACGATGGTGAACATTAGATTAGATAGCGGATTAGATATTCAAAACAGTGGAGCATTCTGTACGATAGTTGCCTGTTTTTGCTCGTTGGGTTGCTTGATGTATGATTTACCGTCATAGACAAATCAACCTTAATTGTTTCTGTATACCCGCTTCAGAGGAGAGACCTTGCTGCTGTGAAGAAGAAGGCAGTCGGCTGGGCTACAAGTATTGCACGGAGGAAAATGATGGAAGTAAAAAGATAACGATCGCTCGAATAATAATAGACTCACCATAGAACGAAGGCTCGTCCCTTCACAGGAGAAAATATATCCTGCAAAGGGTAATCCTAAACGTCCTAACCGATGGATCTTTGGGTTGCGTTTTTGTTAACACATTTGACTGTGACAACAAATTCAGCTGTTTTATAGAGTGGACAGTAACAATATCATTTATTAAACTGTTGGACATGACACTCACCCTCTTCTGGAGGGAAATTACCGTGACAACTTTGTGTGACTGATTGAACATGAATTAACAGCATTGTTATTTTTGTTTCTTTGCATATTTAGCCCGCAACGTTTGATTTACCACCTGTCACGTATCTGTCAACAGGATGCCGTTCACTTTGCGACCGTCTGTCTTGGTATGGGGTTTCTTTTAGTGGTTTGATTTTGGTTTCGTCACAAATGTTTCGCCTTTCTTCATCACTGCATCCATCCTGTTAATTCACTGACTCATTGCAACTCGAAGTAGCACATTACATTCTTCCTCCCACTGCCGACTCTTTCAGCAGACTCTCTTACCAACATTCCTCGGTGCTCGTCGTCTTGCGTTTGTGTTTTTCTTCGTATCAGTAATTCAACATGTCATGTCCACATGACATCCAAATTAGATAAATGTATCATAGACTCCTTTGTTTACGATATCACTGTATGGAAATAGTACGTTTTCAAGTATGTATTTTCATATAACTGTTTCCTTCAAGTCCCGAGAAAACAGCCGTATGACTATGCATACATATCAAAATACAATCTCTTTGCACAGATATCGGAAACAAAACACGACAAAGTCCTATTTCTGGCGTCTACAGCAGCTCATACATATGAAGCCAAACGCGTCAAGCTACTTCGCACCATTGCGTTAAAATAATTCATATTCACGATGTCGTTCACGGAACCTGATTTTATAATCAAGTATTCGAGAATAGCTTTTAGGTGCTTGCCATGGATTACTGCACTATTTTTCAGTAACATAAACTTCAACATTTAAAGATACTTCTGGAGGGCAACAAACAGGTTTTAATGTCTGCTTTACACTAATTGATGTGTGCAAAATCCATTATTTTTTATGCCGACGCTTTGTTCAGCTTGTCCGTTAGAACTTTGGTGGTGTGAATGTGAACAAACATGTTCGATCCATTTCTGTTCTAAGTAGTTTTGAAACTTCAAAAGTGAATGAGCGACTTTCATCTGAAACTATGGATAATGTAAGGCCATTGCAGGAGATTACTGCGTCTAACACCACTATTGTAACCTCATAACAGACATTTAAACTCTGTCTGCCTCGATGTATCGAGTGAAAGCACATAGTACCACTGGAATAACTTAATTTGAAATAAACATTGTTCGATGTTTAATCTTGACTCATTGGTCCTGGTCATTCGTTCGCTCCTCAACGTTTGTTCTGAAGTCTGGCATTTGATGAGCGAGTGCAGTGAGTTTAAATGAAGTCGTTTCTATTTTCATCTATCTTTAGGAACCCCACTAATAAACGGGCAATGGCTTTCATGGCCGATCTACCGGGATGATCGAGGTGCGACTGTTCCATATGCCCCGTGAGAACATTTAAGATCACTGCTCTGTTCCCAAACATAATGCAATTATTGAACAGTCATAGTCGTACCTTGGCTCGTTGACATGGTTTTATAGACTTATTCATCGTAGTGGCAGCTGATGCAATCATCGTAATGGCCGCTGATGCAATCATCGTGTGGCCGTTGATGCAATACATGACGCAATGCCTTACTTGGGATAATTATGAATCCTCTCGATTTTTGTTCCTTATGACACTATACGTTTTTTACAGATTTCCCAACACTGCAGGCTCCTTTTGACCTGTGTCGTCATCAGAATCAGAGGGAGACAATCATGATTGTAATTGGATTTGCCTGTCAAGTGAGTAAATACATTATTATTCGAAATAGTATGTTTTTGAAACTTATTGCCCAGTTGGTATCCCTTGAACCATTTGATCCCAAACACTACTGCAAACGCCTCTTTGTCTATTGTGGTCTAACCTTTATATGTTGAAGTGAGCGTTTTAGAGGCAAAATTTGACGGACATGAAAGCCTCTATGAATACCCAGTAATATGTGCACAATCCTACATAATTTAGATATAATTTAAAAAAAATCGAGAAACATGGAGCTTCTGTGATAGCCCGGCCGGACTTTTGCGAGATTTAGTTGCGCTCCGTCGCTGGAAAATATATGCCCAAAATATTCTACACAGTTCGTGAAATATTGACATTTCGAGTAAAATTATTTGTACATTGACGTCGCCCAAGGCTTTGAATACTTTTTCAAGCACCTCTAAATTTTCGTTATGTGTCTTGGGAAGTTATAATACATCATACATGTTACATATTGTTGTTGACCTGCCTAGAAACATTCGCAAAATGACACACGGGAAGTGTGCACTAGATGAAGATACGCCAGAAGGTAAGTAATTATATTATAAAAGTTTTCTGGAGTATTTAGGACAGTATTATTCAGAATTCTCATCTACTGTATGTGTGTGTCAATGTGAGCTAAAGAGTCAGTGCATATATGTCTTTACGGGCCCGGCATGTTCAAAGTGACTGTGAACGCCCCGACGCATTTCTCGCTTTTATAACTTAGTGGAAAATGTATAAAAAATTGAACATCTTTACTTGAAGGAGTTGAATGGTATTAGATCAGATTCAACAAAATTTAAACGTCTCTCTGTAATAGCTTAATGTTGAGAACTACCAGCATCAATATTTAAACGATGTTGTGACACAAAAGGATCGATGATATTCTTTAATGTTTTGGTTGCATTTGCAAGCCATATATCGATTCATAAATGCCAAATGTCATTAATCTTTATTAAACCGATTTTCTTCAACTAGGCGATTACACCTACTCAAGTATTCATTTTTTATGACCGTGGCTGTTCAAGGAAATGTCTGTTCAAGGTAATCTATGCGGTGCCCTGTCATCCTTCATTTGTGTCCCTCTGTGGAGTTTGTGTGTGAAATTTTGGCTTAGGTGATGCTAGCGTTCGTTCAAGCATGCTTCGACCGTTTGAGATGACGTCATCTACGTCCGCCAATCCCTGTTTCAAGTTACTTACTCACAGTACCATGTCATCCAACGTCTCTCCTTGCAGTTGGTCATTAACGACGTTATCAGCTTTCTGGGCTGCAGACCCAGGGTACACTAACACTTCAGGGTAAACCGGATAAATGATCACCTGCTGCTAATTATGCTGCAACGATTTTTACCTATGGCAGCCTCCGCGTGGTCGCTTGTTTGGTGTCACTGGTGCCAAAACGGCCATTCGGTGTTCCGTCCTTTATTTGTGATTTAAACTTGTAAAGCGACTAGTTTCATTATGCCATGCTGTGCAGTGCACGGTTATAAGAACCGAGGTTGTCTCTCAAAAGAAAAAGGTTAGTTTTTAAGGTTTCCTAAACCCGACACCATGAGGAAACGGTGGCTGCTGGCTACGGGCCGTCAGAAGGCCTTTAATTTGACGAGTATCTTTGCAAAGGCATAAAAACGTCTTGCTTCCAGATTTATGCAACGATAAAAGAATATTGGTGTCCTAAAATTCAATAATTGCAAAATTAAATTATACTGGACGTCGTCAAAAAATACCTCTGATCTCCATAGATTTGCAATTGTCTCCAGTGTCTGATGTACAAAACGTAAAACCTCAAAGTATTTACCCACGAAACACACACAAAAAGTAAACAAAGTTTCAGATTGTCGTTTCAGCCATCTGAAAAAATAAACGTTTTCCTAGCTTAATAAACTGCTTTGTTCTAATTAATTGGTTAGCGTTCGCTCAAAAATTGTGACCAATATAAATTATTGGAAATCTGTTCTCCAAGATGATGACTTGTTTTAATATATAGAATAAAAATAAACTACTTGAATATCCAAAAATTTCGAGCCTAAAATGACTAGCCTGGATATGCCAATTCGCTGTATTGCTCCAGTGACGTCACGGGTAGGCAGGGCGGGACCATGACGTCAGACTACGTGATTCTGACGTCACGTATTAAATTATCCATTCTACCCTGTAGTGTTAGTGTACCCTGCGTAGACCTGTGATGAACAGATCAAAAAGCAGCCTTGTTCTACCACAACCTTTGATCTCGCAGTGATATTGCTGACTGTTGATTGCCCATGAATAACTTTGATCGACTTGCATCCATTTGATTCCTTCTAATGAATGTTAACCGAAGCTTCGATTGCCGACTTCTATGCAGAATACATCGCTTATAAGGCCGGGGCGAGCTCGGTTATGTTGACGTTTTAATGTCATCCGGCTTCATCTCCTGTTGAATCTGTGTTGTTACAATACGAGGAAAGCATGAGTACATAAGCGACGCCTTTCTTGTTCGTCTTTTTTTCTCGCTGCGTTCAAGGCTTTGTAATTTTGAAATACGAATCATGACAGGAAGTCTCCGGTAGCTACCGAACAGGGGTGGAACATCCGTTGGGCTTGGTTCTTTTCTTCCAATATTTTAAGATCCGACACACTGTTTTTAAAATATCACGATTTGTTCTCAATACTGAATGCTTCACCTCGTAACCAGCATTTTATTTGGAATAAGGGCAGATGCCATAAGCAAAAAAACACATACGATATATCCTTAATATAGGACTCTATCATGGGCGGGTTGAGGCTGCAGGAGATGTGTAAGACTAGAATAGTCCCGAATGCATTAAACACTAAGCTATACAGCAACCCAAGGTACACATTAACATACACATGAAGCATCGCACATATGTACATAAAGCTCTCTCCTTTCCTAGCTTAATACCGCCATAGCCGATGAACAATGATGGGTGGAACCAATTGAATCTGTGTCTTGAACTTTTTATTATGTGTGACAGCGCCGATAAACCCTTCTGAGGCTTCCTTGCTACCACATGTAACTAATTCACGTCGCATTCTATTATTTATTCTATTTTAGCATCACATAGAGCGTGCAATAAAAATCTGAATTATAAAGCATACGAGAGGGACTGATCACTCGAATAATAAAAAGCCGACCAGGTAATATAGGATCATCCCTACACAGGACACGTTTAATCGTTCAGAGTGTTCCAGCGGTGTACTTTAGGTTAGTGAGGCAAGTTTGACGAATTACAGTTACACGGGTTGACTATTTCAACACGATGAACAACTCTCAATAGTCACGAGAGACGTCAGGAATAATACAGATGAATCTAGCCTCCGATTTATTAGTTTACTCGACTAACATAGAATACTCCGGCAATATGTCTAACATAGAATCGATCAGCTAACTGATTGACCACCCTAAGATAGTACACAAATGAGACAGACAATATACACTATGCCAGCACACCCAACGACTTGGTTGTGATGCTAGTTTTCTTCATGCCTGGATTACAAATTGTTGTCCAGGTTTTACGTGATCATCAGCTGGATTATAAATTGCAATCCAAGTATCACGTGATCGTTAGCTGAATTATATAAAGAAGTCAGCTAGCTTAGACAGTGGGAGCTGGATTCCTTTTTGTATTTCAAAAAGGAATAGGTAAGACTATTCAACGTCGTCTATTGATTAACTATGCTTTCAGTGTATCATTATTTGATACACTTTCGGGAAGGGCTCATCGCACATGAAAACGACCAGCATTAAGGATGAATGACCATCCAAATAGAGAACCGTCTGAATTGGTTTGCCCACGCAACGTTTCTCAACGCATTATGTTCAGAAACGCAATGCGAACATGGTCAAATTCAATTCTGATACATCAATATTGTATACTCATGAGCGAATATATTTCGATCAATAACTTAATTATATGTTATGGGCAAAACATTAGATAGTCAATTGATCGAAGCAGAAATTAAATTAAATCATAATCTATGAATATAAAACAATAACGTCCACCTTTACCTCAAATGCCCTAGTCGAAATATATATCCTGGGATTCAAGGATTCCGATGATTTAAGTACTAAACGCGTACAGGTTACATTTGCTATTAAATACCTGTAGAAAATAACGCAAATTAATTGTGCTTTCATATTATGGTTATAACTTTGAACAATAATGATCATCTCGTGTTACGTCACGTAAATCACGGTTACGTGCACTGTCACGGACTGGCCATCAATAACGCGCCTTATCACACTTCTTCACGTGATGATGCCAGCGTCTGGTTTCTCCTGATCATCTTTCTTAATGAATATCAGAATAAAATTAATGTATTTTTGAACCTCGTACAGAGAAATCTTTGGTATTTCATTCATGGTACTTTGCGAATTTATTATAGAGTGACTGACTAAATAGTATTTTTTAGCTAGTTTCATTAATATTATACTGCATCTTCCACATGCTCGTTTTTCTTCTAACTCGTTCCCCAGCTGTTACGAGGATATGTGCGAATGAGTAGTGTTTTAGTCGCTAGATGCGTTGGAGCTACTTCATTTCTGCCAAACTAGTACTGAGAATAATATTCCTGTCATTAATAAATCCATTGAAGGACTCCATATATGGTCCGGTGCTCTGCTTAAGGCGTGTAATGCTTGGCAACCAACTGATTAAGATTCAAGATTGAATGGAAAAAACAACGCAATTTTCCCAAACGATAGTTTCCATATTCATGTTGTATGGTACAAACACAGATATTATTACCGATTAGCAAGGAAATGCTAATTTCTCCTCTTCGTGGAACGCTCTCGAGATTCAGACGTCTCTAGTCCAATAAACAAACATTTGAACGCTCGGAGCCACAACGACACCTAATTGCACGTTAGAAAAGCGGGTTCAATTATAGTAACAAAGCCGGTCGGCGGCTCGTCGGCTCTACAGGGACATTCGGAACGGCCGTCGGTAATTTAGTCAGACCGCTACCGACGTATCAGCTGACATCGCAAGCCTTCTAAGCTAGAAGTAATTGATACCAATCACATCGAAGTGCAACTGCTAAAATAAACACGGTAAACGTTTATGGCAGGTATGAATTGAACACCTGGAAACTCTGTGCTCAGTGTCTAACATACGAGACCATTTTATGGCCGATGCGATGGTTGTTTTTAGAAGGACGCTTTGTAAGTAGTTTGATTCAAGGACAATTATACGTATTTGGCCTGTTTGGTGGGTTCAATTTTGCATTCGATGCGGAACAGCTCCAGCAACCATAATGCACACCATCGGACGTAGGGAGTTTTTGATCGTTTGATATCATGGCTAGAGGTACAATTACGGACTGCCGTGGAGTGAAATACGTTTTACTGCCGTATGCCACATAGCACTCCTGTGTCATATGAACAAATTTAAAATTAAAATATAACGAGAC
>SDVV010026164.1:0-12303 GCA_016164225.1 Gammarus roeselii | reverse complement strand
CCGGTTAATATTAAACGTAACTAAATTGTATATATTCTAGCCTATGTTTTCCATTAAGATTCTGAGTGTTGGACAATTCAAGTTAACCTCCGCGTGGCCTGATTTATGGTTGTGTCAGCATTGAAACGTGCCCGGGCCAGATATGAATTTGATACTAGTTTACGGGAAGGGAAGTGCTGCCCAAATATTTTATATCAATAAAATTTTTTGGAAGCATTCTTCCTCTTGATGTGTGTTGCCATCGTTTCTCAAATATTCTTAGTTTTTTAAAATTAATTTTCATTTATTTTGTTCCTCCACCAGACACCCGTGCACCGCAGATCCTGTTACCATCTTCATCAAGTCACATAATCAAACTTTAGTTCTTTTTTACAGAAACATCATCTCTTTTTAGATAATGATATTGATAGCAACAAATCATTAATAAAGGTCAGCTTCGGTCTTGTTCTTTCTTTAAATAAATTTTAGAGATCAGTAAAACTAATTGGACGAGGACTTTGCCCCACCCGTGAGTGTCCGCAGCAACTGCAGTTCCATTGGCACTCCGATGTCTCGTAAAAGTGCCAACTCACAGAGAGGACAGTAAAGGTATATTGCGTAGGATTTTACGTCACACACGTAGATGAGTGTCACGTAGTACACACTACTTATATTAAATCAAAATCTACCCGTTTTACGTCGTGACCTATGAGAATTTAGTAGAAATCTACGTACGTTACGATGAAGTTTTTGCCTGTGAGTGTCGCCACACACAAAAATGACAGCTTCCTTGACGGATTTCCATTAGAATACATTCAGTTAATTTGACCATAAAAAGAACCGGATTTTTAAATTTATGGTCAAAAATGTTAAGTTCACGTGCTTTTTTACTAAAGTGTGTGGTATAAGGAACCAGTTACAACAATTCGAACTCGAACAAGGTGTATATTAAAATAAATGACATTCTGGTTGACAGGATCTATTTTTCGTCAGTATCAAAGCAGCTCCTTTGCCAAGACGTGACCACATGTACAATCACATGCTCCTTTGCCGAGACGTGATCACATGTTTGATTTGATTGGATTTGAGCCTCATTTCCACCAGAGCAATGATCACATGTATGTAGGCATGTGTGCATGTGAGACAGTGGCAAGTGTGCTTCTTTTCCAAGACGTGACCACATGTACAATCATGTGCTCTTCTACCAAGACGTGATCACATGTACAATCACATGCTCCTTTGCCAAGACGTGTTGAAGTCGAGCACCGTTATTGATCAATTGCAACAGAATCTCTTCTGATCATGACAAATTCACGAATTAAAATTTCGAGCAATGTATCTTTAAGTTGAAAGGAATCTGTTGAGCTTAAACACAATACAAAGGCTTGCCGTGAAGTGGGAATAATGTAAGCTATTAGTCCGCACGGAAGTTTGACTTACACGTGTTATGGTAGTGTGCAGTTAAGGTTGGAAGTACTGCTCATGTTTTTCTATTTCGTTCGACGGGGCTAGTTTGTGACCTGACGATTCCCCGATGCAAAGCTGCTTCAGAATGAACACTTTTTTTGTCTCTCGCAACCTTCGATCTCCGTTGTACTGTAATTGACGCTACGTCAAATCCAGAAGAAAAAGATCAATCTTAATGTTTGTGTAGGGAGTGAATACTTATTCTGCTCATTAATATTCATCTCTATCGTGCTTTACTCTATCATAACCCCCTCTACTCAACCGAAAATTATTACGCCACGCATTTCCTTAACTACTACACCTTACTCTACCGTTCACTATTGCATTATGATTAACTTTAATTGCAAAAACACCAGCCCTTGATCGCAATCAGTAAATGAAGCTATTTATTATAAATATAATCATATTGTCAAGCATATAATTTGCCCCATAACAGAATCCAAAATGGCGCCACTGCCGCCACGTTTCTTCTGAGCGCTGGACAGATGCAGTCTAACATTGCACCAGTTGTTGTTGCCTGTCGGTAGAATACACGACTATGTTGTTGCCTGTCGGTAGAATACACAACTATGTTGTTGCCTGTCGGTAGAATACACAACTATGTTGTTGCCCGTCGGTAGAATACACAATTCTGTTGTTGCCTTTCGGTGGAATTCATGATTCTGTTGTTGCCTGTCGGCAAAATACACGACTCTGTTGTTGCCTGTCGGTTGAATACATGACTGTTGTTGCCTGTCGGCAGAATGCACGAGTTAGTCTACAGGCTGCCATTTCAGTTGACTGATGGCATCCCCACTAAAATATATCATATTGACATCAACTAAGTTATCAATAATTCGTCAACATTTTAGGTTTGAAAAGATTTTCATGTGATTTGGGATAAACAAAATATTTTTGGAAATTGTATTCATTTCATTGTCTTAGGCTATTATAATACAGTTACCAAGAAGCGCTACTCAACTAATTCTATGTTTACTTAACATGGTATGCATGTCGTATTGCTCTGTATAAACAGGCTACTTGTGATTAAAGCAGTGAATCCTTTGGTGCCATAGCATAGAATAGGTCAATATACAATACAACTTACAAGGCAAATTAGCTACGTAACAACACAGTTGAAGGTCAAGACTCATTACTGTTAAAAATGTTTAGATTTGTGGATAAAGTAATCTGTGAAATGGTTTAAATAAATTCCGATTAGATGGAACTGCATTCTCCCTAATAACAACATAGGAAAAATTGTGTCATGAATGTTCTTTTAAACTTTTATAACAGATTAATTACCATGACATATTTCCTCCATTTTCGATCAATGGAAACTGACGAAATCGAATATTTTTCATGAAAGAAATGAATCTGGGAAAATGGGATGTAGCGGAACTGAGAAATTTGAAGTAACGAAACTGGGTAAATATAAATTTGCCGCAGAAGTGTCAAACTGAAAAAAAAACATGCGTCAACACCTATGCAATCCACATGGCGCAACACATATGCAATCAACATGGCGCAACACCTATGAAAATAACGTGGCGCAACACCTATGTAATCAACATGGCGCAACATCTATGCAATCAACATGGCGCAACATCTATGCAATCAACATGGCGCAACATCTATGCAATCAACTTGGCGCAACATCTATGCAATCAACATAGCGCAACACATATGTCTAAATGCATTGATATCCATGCATTTTAATTAGATTCACAGCGACGCTATGCGAAAATATTTCTAATGATAAGCCTAAAATACATTTTCTGACACTGAGGGAAGTATTAGAGAAAACTATACTTACTCAAATATTGGACTGTCAAACAGAAACGCCATCTGCTGTGACATTGGCCAACCAAAGGAATATCAACTAGACCAGAAAAATTTCCTGTAGGGTGGGTTTAAAAGGTATTCCCGCGATTGGCGTATGGCTGAAAAATTCTACGCTTTCCGTAGGGCTGAGGGCGTCGCACTGGGAAATATTAATTTTTCATTGGAATTTATATCAAGATTATCTATATACAAATAGCTAGCCTCCCAAGTCTATTCCTGAGGTTGGCGTACGATGATCATGTGAACACTTTAGACCTTCATCTCATTCTAGTTATATTTACATTGTTCCGAATAGTAGAAGTGACGTCGAAACGCTGCCCTACACAAACAGATTAGACTCTAAAACAATGCTGGGTCATGCAGAAGTCAACGAAGAAAGGAACACGAGACAGTGGTTCAGAAGTTAACGAAGAAAGGAACACGAGACAGTGGTTCAGAAGTTGACGAAGAAAGGAACACGAGAAAGTGGTTCAGAAGTCAACGAAGAAAGGAACAAGGATGTTAAAGCATGTCAATCCAGTCACGTATGCATAATTAAATCAAAATCATATCAAATGAAATGTGTTAAATCAGAGATCTCTCTCACCTTGTGTAGTGTACGGGCGCTATCCACGACTCTCGTATAGGTACACGTTTTTAAAATGATATTGTTCATGAGTCGTCCTTTCTACGTTACTGATTGGTATACTAATATCATCTCTGATATCATCATTTACACGTTAGTGATTGGTATACTAATATCATCTTTTAAACTTTAGTGATTGGTATACTGATATCATCTCTGATATCATCATTTACACGTTAGTGATTGGTATACTAATATCATCTTTTAAACTTTAGTGATTGGTATACTGATATCATCTCTGATATCATCATTTACACGTTAGTGATTGGTATACTAATATCATCTTTTAAACTTTAGTGATTGGTATACTGATATCATCTCTGATATCATCATTTACACGTTAGTGATTGGTATACTAATATCATCTTTTAAACTTTAGTGATTGGTATACTGATATCATCTCTGATATCATCATTTACACGTTAGTGATTGGTATACTAATATCATCTTTTAAACTTTAGTGATTGGTATACTGATATCATCTCTGATATCATCATTTACACGTTAGTGATTGGTATACTAATATCATCTTTTAAACTTTAGTGATTGGTATACTGATATCATCTCTGATATCATCATTTACACGTTAGTGATTGGTATACTAATGGCAAAATCTAAACAGGATTCTGTAAAATAACATTCATGTAAATTATTGTAAGCGAACAACACTTAAATGAATTAAATCAATTCCTGGTCGAGTTCAGCTGAGATGAGGTATCAAGTTGTAGAACAGATGGCAGAATTAGAACGTACCAGGAGTTCAGCTGAGATGAGGTATCAAGTTGTAGAACAGATGGCAGAAGTAGAACGTACCAGGAGTTCAGCTGAGATGAGGTATCAAGTTGTAGAACAGATGGCAGAAGTAGAACGTACCAGGATAAACTAAAGGATGCCATAGGATGCAAATGTTTTCTCACTCATGTATAAGTGTTGGAGAATCGGAAAACAAGTGAACGCGTACATTTAAGTAGGGGAATCCCAACTGCATGACATATAAAAACCATAGAAACATTACATTAGCCTTCAAGACCATGTTTCAGGATGAGTGTGTCGTGAATCACTGCCAGAAAGTACATTGAAGCCACAGCTGCATCGCCCTAACTTGCTTACTTATCTATGGAGATTGGCTTTAGGGCCGCGCCTTCGCATTGGCATACCTCTGGGTTTGGGGAGTGTGAAAGAAGACATAGTGGGAGAGGTGATTGGTTGAGGGTAGCATAAGGCAGTAAAGGGAAACTGAGGGGTTATAGTCCTACTCTGCTGCCCATGTCACTGATCTATACACACTCATTCATGTTCTCCAACCACTCAATTCTCTCACAACCCCAATAAGGCTTTCATACTTTTTGGGGCAAGATACCTTATGGTACCTCTGCAGGGATTGCTGGTTTTACATCCAGCCCCCTATTCCTCACCCTCTTGGTCCATGCCTTCTCCCAAAACACTTCTACTATCTCTGTCACACATCGTTTCTTCTTATTGTGAACTGTCAGTTATTGAGTATGGTACGAAATCAAAATGTATACTGTGGTGCCCACCCTGGTACAGTTTGACACCAGCGGGATAGTGGCTCCGTGCCGTTATGTTGCGTGCAGCTGAATATATTTGCTGGCAACGTTACGGGCATATTGTTGGAACATTGTTGGAACCTTCCTACCCAGCCTAACCAAACTTAGGGGCACTTATTTCTAACCCGCGGTGCAATAGTACGTGTTTTTAACCCGCGGAGCAAACGAACGTAATATTCTTAGGTACGTAGTTCTAACCCGCGGGGCAAATGTGCGTATTTTTAATTATGTATTGACTACCCCATGGTATCCCCCTTCTCCACCAGAACCACCACGGTTACCAAGAAAATTTCACATCTTACAGCAGTTGTTCCTCAAGTCGTATTCACGAGGCTAACGGTCATGATCTCTAAATAAGAAGTCTGGCCGATCACTTTTGACACACTAAAGTAGAGATTAAATGGCCGCCCCATTCCACGAAACAGTGCAATTTTAAGCTTTAAATGGAACTGTAATGGAGACGTGCAGCAGCAGGGGTCATTTCTCGCACGGCATGGCCAGTGCTATGTGAAATACTGCATCTAGGTACTCTTTTACATTTCTTTGTCGAATTGATCTCGAGTATATCGGATAAAGTATCTATAAAATGAATATATTTAATGTTTTTGCCACAAATTCTTGAGATTACACGTTGCATTTTGAATCAACACTGATCAAAAAACTCGTGATGTCGGATAAAGTATCTATAAAACGAATCTAGGTAATGCATTTGGACCAATTCTTGACACATACACATTGCATTTTGTTTTGAATCAACTCTTATCAGAGAACTCGAGTATGTCGGATAAAGTATCTAAAAAATTAATCTAGGTAAGGCATCTGGACCAACTCTTGACATTGCATCGCACTTTGTTTTGAATCAACACTGATCAAAGAACTCGTGTATATCGGATAAAGTATCTATAAAATGAATCTAGTTAATTCATTTGGGCCAACTCTTGACATTGTATTGCATTTTGTTTTGAATCAACACTGCTCAAAGATAAAGTTTCTCAAAATAACCCATAGAAATCCCTCGAAGAAGTAAGATTTACGATTGAAATATGCCTGTATTAAGCTTCACTCACAACCATTATTGTGTTGAAGAGATTGGATTGCATGCAATATAAGAACGTTTGTTTAGATATCTGGAAGCAGTGATATCGTAATGACTGACATGGTATTCACTTCAATCGTGAATAAGAGAAACAAAAACATGTTATTTTTTCCTGTTAAAATACTTCTTATCCCTTTATCATATTGTAAATACAATACGTTTCGTTTCATAAAAAAACATCGTCTAGCGTTTTGTTTTCCCTTTGGTTTGGAGGTCTCTACGTGTATATGCATATAGTTACAATGATAATCGTGTGATACAACAACTCACTATGCCTAATATTACAAGATTCAACAACATAACATGCTTGCACTCTATAACACTACTTGCATTACTTCCTACAACAGGTTTATTGCGTCCAATAGGGATGTCCGTGCCATTTCCATAATCTTTGTAATAGTTGTTGAAGTACCAGTCGATCCCTCCTTCGTTGACTGGAACGGCAGGACCCTCTCCTGCGTCGGGATCAAGGGTGCCGAATCGAGATGCAGTGAGAGGACTTTCTTGTCCATTGTTAACTCTCTTCGGCTCAGACTCCTGATGTTGTGACTCGTGGTGTTGTCTCAGGGACACACGAGGATGCTCTTCTTCTCTTGTTGGTGGGGGAGCTGCTAGCCCTGGGCTGAGGGAAGGTAGAGGCTCCTCTTCAGGATAGTCATCTTCCACAACAGTGACAGTAGCTGGCATTACTCGACTGATCGTGGGGACTCCAACTCCATGGAATGTGCCGTGGCTTCCTAAAGGTGGATTTCTTTGTTGATTGCCGTATCTAACATTGTCGAAGTGGGATTCATCACTGTGTTGAAACAACGAATGGTGCTCGCTTGGAACAGGTAATCTTCTTGTATGTCCTACTTCACCTACAACACGAGACCCTGGATAACTCAGACTATCGTCCACAGGGCCTTGCAATGCGTTTGCGTTACCAATCAATCCTTCTTCTGAAATAGCTGCTCCAGGTAAATCATCCAAATCTGGAGATATTAGCAAAGGTGTTCCTCCATCTTGCCTTGTTCTATGGGCGGAAGTTTCTAACTGCAATTTTACAACTTTATCGGCTGATGGTTTCCCTTTCAATACGGAAACCCCTTGACCAACGACTGGCGGGCCGAAGTCGTCAGGGTTTCCTAGAGAATCCGAAAGAACGACAGGATTTTTGCCTCTTTTGATGTTCCCATAAACAGTTGGGGGTCTCTGAGTCCGTTCAAACGAAGATCTGGTGGTCGAAGATGTATCGGAAGCTGAATTGGGATATTGTGTCGTAGTTACTTGGAATGGAGGTAAGCGATCAGTCGGAACATGAATTTCAGTGGTTGTTTGAGTTAATTGAGGAGGCAGAATGTCATCAGAATAAAAGTTTCCAGTCGGATAATCATCAATAATTGGTGGCAATTCAGAGGAAGCGATGAACTCGTCTATCGGAGGAGGTGGAAGATTATCATCATGATGCGGTGGGATAGAAATACCTTCATCTTCCAGATCATATTGGAAACCAGAAGAATATTCTGGATCTGATCCTGCATGATAAGTGTTCTCCATGTCATCTGACATCGTTTCATTGTTATCGACAGAGGCGAATGTCAGATCATATTCAGTCTCTTCCTTGGCAACTTCCTGTTCAGCAGCATAAAGGAGATCCAAGATGTCGTCAATGCTATGGGTATCATCATCACTAATTTGAACGGGAAAAGTAGACGATGCATTTGCAGTCGTGATGGTGTCATTGTCGACTATTGAATGATACGTCGAAGGTTCAAAATATTCAAGCTTAGTAGTTGTAGTAGATGGATATGTTGATGTATGAATGTAACCTGGTTCCGGTATTGATTGGGTATTAGAAAGTATATCTTGAATGCCTTGGTCATAATCGGGGTAATAAATTGCTGGACTTATGCTAGTCAAAGTCGTAGTTGTCTGTTCAGTGCTGATATCCGATTCATAATCCGCCTCATGATTTTTAACCAAGTCTGGTACAAACGGGACTGATTGCACTGCCATTGTGTCTCGTAATGAGTCTGTTGGATTCGCGTAGGATAAGATATCAGCATTTTCGACTACGGGAGGTTCCTCGGTGTTATTTGTTTCTGGGGCGGGGTTATTTTGCCTATGTTGTGGACGGGGCAGTTGGGGAGGCCTGAGTCCACCAAGATTATGTGAATGCGAGTGTGGTGGCGTAATCACTTGAATAGGGTTATTATCTCTGTGTGGATGGTATGGTTTGAATTGCTCAGATGGTTGGTAAAGCGAAATACCTGAAAGTGGATTGATCACCTCTGGACTCGACCATTGCGTCTTTTTATGGCTTTTGTTATCGTGTCCACGATTGTGAGTTCCCGTATTCTGGTGATGAAGGGGATTATTTGTCAACGACACTTTACTGACCGATCCAACTCCAGGTCTTGTACCAATGATGTGAGAAGGACCGGGTCTGACATTGACTTGATTATTTGATAACCCAGGCAAGAATGGTTTTCCTGCGTTTTGGCCTGGTCCTGCATGAACCATAGAAGGAAGAGGCAATCTCCTTGGGGGTACATTTGGTTGATGATCAGGATTTTGATCTCTGACCCCTGGGGGTCCACTGCCAGGAAAGACGAATCCACCTTGTCCTCTGGCATCTAATTTAGGATGTTCGTCTGGAAATCTGAAAGTATCAGGATTTGGTCCTTTCATGTTCTTTTTGTGGCGGTTGCCATGACTAGATCCGTCGGAGCCATCTGGAAACCTAATGGTTGATGTTGACCTTCCTTCTTCAGCAGACGATGAAGAAACCGGAGCTAAAATAGATGTTGGATATATTTTCTCGGCATTTTTCAAGCTCGGGATATGATGACCATGTGACTCTACATAAACAGGATTCAGAATAGGTCCATTGGGACCTTCGATCCATAGAGGCGGCCTTTGATGATCTTGCCCTTCCCCACCTTCTTCATCCAGTGCCGGATAGCCTAATTTTGAAGCCAACCCACTACCAGAATCAAGTCTACCGATTGGTAACTTGGCCCAGTTCATGTTCAGGCCGATATTGGGCAGCTTGAGGTTGGAGATGCTTCCAATGGTCTCTAGAATGCTAGGTAGGGAAGGCAGGCTACCAAAGAGACCGCCAGTGGCTGAAGGCTCTTGGTCCTCGGTATCACTTGAGGAGCCTCCAGCGTATATTGTTGGGGTGTCACCGGTGACGACGTTGTAGTCTGTTTGTTGAGCCCTTTTGTCACCTGAGAGCTCTTGACTCACCTGTTGAGTTACCTGGAAATATAAAATAAATTTCAGGCATTCAGATTGTGAAGGTTTCATAAGACAAGATGGCTTCTACAATGATAGACTGTAATTCTTTTAAAAGAGGTCGAAAGATGTGAATGACATAATTATACACATGCTTTTATTATAATGGTTCGATATGATTCTTTGCTGTACAGTAAAAAAGAACAAGAGGATTTAATGCACTTTAAAAAATATATATTTATTTTCATATCGGTTACGGAAACTCAAGATTTTAGCTTGAAATTTCGGGTATGTCAAAGCATTAGTAAAGTACCACACAAGTAAAAGTAATTAACGAGCAGACTTGGGAATTTAAAGTATCTAGATATTCATTTAAATTACTTTATTAAAAAGGCATATGAAAATAGGACAGATCATCTATACAGGTATCTATAGTCTGCATTTGGACCAATTCTTCCAACATAGTCTTGGATGGGCACCGCACCTGCACGTCCACATCACTGGGCGTGCTGGAGACCACGATGATGGTTGTGGTGGTCGACTGAGCCGGTAGTGGGGGCGGTGTCACTATATCGCTGAGTGAGGAGACGTTGGGAGAGAAGGTGGTGGACTGGAGCTGAGGCACGACGATCGGGTTGTTGTAGTCCAGGAAAGACACGCTTTGTGGGTCGCTGTCATCCAGGGTAAGACCTGAGAATTTAAACATTCTTAGATTGGTTACTCACACATGGAGTTTCAATGAAAAAATAGGCCATCTTGAGTCATTGAAGTGCATTGATTTTTGCACGAGCATTGTGATGAAAACAACCTTAATTGCTCGGTCGCTCTTACTTACGAACAAATGAGTCATTGAAGTGCATTGACTTGTGCACGGGCATTGTGATGAGAACAACCTTAATTGCTCGGTCACTCTTGTTTACGAACAAATGAGTCATTGAAGTGCATTGACTTGTACACGGGCATTGTGATGAAAACAACCTCAATTGCTCGGTCACTCTAGTTTACGAACAATTTGAAATTCGCGTAAAGAGCCACAATGATCCTCATGAAAAACACTGAAATACCACGACTGATCCTTAAATCTGTGAATAACCCTACCCTAACATTGCTACTCTTCGCGTCGCTGTCGCACGCACTGCGGTGCAGGGAATTGGTGACTGTGCAAATCAGCAGTGAAGAGAGTACAATGAAATTTAAAAAATGATAGGCATAAAAATGGTTTGTTATCCCCACACTTATGGATGGTGTTGCAGGAAATTGTAGAGTGGAACCTAGGGTACCTTCAGAATCCGCTCAACGTTTCTGGAAGGAAAATTTTGCTATATTTTTCACCCAATATGCATTAATTGATTTTCCCTGATGTTTGACAAGTCTAGAGCGTGTCAGTATCCGCCCAACATTTGATCAGCACTCTCATGCTCGCTCTAATTGCTTGTTACTTCTATCCATTTTGCTACTCACGGGTTGGCAAATACAGGGTTATGCGTTGTAGACCGTCCCCATGAACAGTAGCGAAAATTAATTCGTTTGTGGTCGGTCAATAACGAAGAAAGGAAACACACTTTCCCACGTGGAATTCGGCCTAATACCTATGCATTAGAATTACGGTATTATACCTTGACAAACAGAGTCTACACTGGAATAAATAAATCAAATTCACAGAACTTTAATACGGAGATTTTTTTTTAATCTTTCTGTTGATTTTTAATCGTACAGGATTTATTTTTTCGCAACTGCACATTCATTGGAGAGAGATTTAAGAGAGTCTACAGTTTACCTTCTTCCATATGAGGAGTATTTCCATCCCTGAGACGAGTTTTCCCGCTATTAGGGGGACCGACGTCTGGCCGCTGTTTGGAGACGGCTCTCGTTCGCTTGCTAGCAAGGACAACGCTCTATTGAGCCAATGAGTGCTTCCACCATCTCCGGGCCAGAAGATGGTTAGCCTCGGTGACATCATTATAGCCTTTGTGACGTCATTTTAGCCTCGGTGACGTTGTTATAGTCTCTGTGACCTCATTATAATCTCGGCAACGTCATAATAGCCTCGGTGACGTCGTTATAGGCACAGTGACGTTTTTATAGCCCCGATGACAGTTTTATAGCTTCGGTGACGTCATTATAGCCTCGGTGATGTCATTATGGCCTCAGTGAACTCATTATAAATGAAGTCATTATTGTTTCAGTGACTTCATTATAGCCTCGGTGACGTCATTATAGCCTCGGTGACGTCATTGTAACATCGGCAACATCATTATAATTTTGGTGACGTCATTATAAACTTGGTAACGTCATTGTAGTGTCGACGACGCTATTACAGCAGCCCAAAGAACAAGGCCATTGATAAAAGAAGAGGGAAGAGATTTGAAGCATTTCAGCTTTGAGGGACTAAAGTTTTCCCTGCTCTAATTAGTCACTTTTGTTCGCGATAGTGACGCCACCGATGTTGCACCCAGGCTAACCCGCGATAGTGACGCCACCGATGTTGCACCCAGGCTAACCCGCGATAGTGACGCCACCGA
>SDVV010026163.1:0-12303 GCA_016164225.1 Gammarus roeselii | reverse complement strand
ACCCACCACTCCAGCGCCACAGCAAAAAGCAGACAAATCCAAAGCCAGGACGCCAACACGCTGCAGAAGAACCCCAAACTAAACAAACTCAAACATAGTATCACCCAAAAACTCCGCAAGCGACCTCTTGAATGCAGCCAGGGAATCTGACTCCACCACAGAACTCGGGAGGCTGTTCCACAACTGAACACATCGTGCTCCACAGAACCTCCTCTTGTGTCCGTATTACAAGCCGGCATCAAAAGCTTATAGGGATGGCCCCGAGTTCTTGCATCAGGAGCTCTCCGAAAAATACCCCCAAAGTCGACGCCACCATCCAACCTGCAGATGATCCTCCAGTATTTAATGAGGTCCGCCCTGAGAAACCTCCCTTTTATAGAAAATATGCAACCTTGGAAAACACCTACCTACTTGTTGAACTTTTTATTAAACTTTTGCCCTGACAAGGAGGTGATTATCACAGGTGAATTCAATTTAGCAACAATTGACTGGTCCTTGGACCTAATTGCTGGCTACATTCGGCCCATTGACTTAACTTGGTCATTGCTCTTGAGAAGAAGCTTCACACAATCAGTAAGCTGAATAGGAACAACAGAATTTTTTTTCTTTGATTCCTGAAAGAAATACAGATCAAATTTTATGAACAGACCTGATGACATAAGTTGTTCTATGCTTATATCAGAAAAATTTAGATTGATAGTCTAGCGGTTGGTCCTCTCCGCCTCCAGGTGGTGAGATAGCGCAGGATCCTGGCAGGATGTGTAAAGTCTCTGCTAATTTTTTCTGATGTTTTTTGTCAGTGCAGCTCCTTCTGACCCAGCCCCTATCCAATTATTTGCAGGAAGTTTGTCAGATGTTGATTTTTCTAGGGTTGGGGTCAAGTGTATTCTCTTGGCTCTTGATCCCAGTTCCTGTATGGGACCCGATAGCCTTCACCCACATCTGCTGAGGAGCTGTGCTGATGACCTCTCCTTCCCTCTATGTTTATTTTTCAGCAATCAATGAGGGCGGGAAGTCCCTGAAGTGTGGAACAAATCGATAGTAGTTCCAATATTCAAGGCTTAGTCCCACACTGATCCCCTGAATTACGGACCTGTAAGCTTGACTTCGGTTTGCTGCAAATCAATGGAAAGAATGGTTTTATCTTGATTGACTGATCATCTTGAAAGCAACAATATCCTATTGTCTCATCATTATGGTTATTGGAGTAGGGATATATTGTGGATGTCATAATGCTCGACTTTTCAGAAACATTTGATGTGGTGTCATGGTGTGCTTTTGTCTAAGCTGGAGTCTTTGAGTGTTTGTAGTTCCCTGATGGCCTGGATATCTGCATTTCTCTCTGGCAGAGTAACAAGTGTTAGTGCGAATGGTATACTGAGCAGGCCAGTTGATGGAAGTGGTGTTTCTCAGAGCTCTGCCATTGGACCACTGCTGTTCTTGATTTACGTAAATCACGTTTCTAGTGGTCTTGCATGTAAATTCAAGGCATTTGCAGATGATTACAAGTTGTACCTGTAATACTCACAGCAGGACACTGATCTTGCTGTTCAGGGTGTCCAGTCACTCCTAGTGGGTTGGATCCAATTGACTGTTGCAAGGGTCTGGAATCTTGGATTGAATCCAGACAAGTGTGTTGTGTGGTGCTTTTATAGAGGTCACATTGATTTTGATGCCCTGGCTCCCATTAACCAGTACTTCCTGCAAGGTAGAGCATTAAAGTTTCTCAGTGCACATAGAGACTTGGGTGTCAGTGTGGATACAAGTCTCAGATTCCACCATCATATTGAGATCAACTGTCAGCAGGTTCTCAGTTTACTCAGCCCTTATATGTTGCGCATATTGGTCCAATCAGTGAATATACATCTTGCTTTTGAAACACCGTATATTGTGGGGCCTACAGGCTGCTTGAATCTATTCAGAGATGGTCCAGAAATATCATGTTTTTTTTTGCATGGTAAATATGAGGATTTACTAAACATGTTTTCTCTGGCTTTGATGGTTTGCTAAACATGTTTTCTCTGGGGTTCCTCCTCGCTCTTCTGATGCCCGCAGTAGGTCCTTCAGTGTGAGATGTGTTGGTGTATGGATTGGCTGGCCTTCTGATGTTGTACAGTTGAAGGATATCTCTTGCTATAGCAAGCACTTGCTGAGCTGATTGATAATGAATTTTTAGATTTTCACTAAGCAGATTCATTTTAATTTGTATGTGGTAATGTATGTGTTACATTTATTTTATTTTGTTTTGTGTTGTGACTATCAAGATTGCTGTATGATCAGTTGCCTGAAGCACTGATTTCCAGATTTTTCTGTATCATTACTTTGCCTTGCTTTCAAGGTTCTGGAGTGCTGTGGCATTTGTGCCTGCGGCCTTGCCCTGCACTCTGGCTCACCCTGGGGTGTTTGGCAGTCTTGATGCCACCAAGGTGAAAAACCATTTCAAACTCACTTACCTTCCAACTTCGTCTCACTCAGCAGGAACACAACAAACTTCCTCCTCACAAACATCTCACCAATCTCCCTCCTCTTTGCTTTATTCATACTACAACCAGGCACATTCAGCGACCCTAACAATAGGGTTTGAAGAGGCATGAGCATCTTACACCCGACCATTTTGCATTATTGGGGGGAGGATTTTTTAAAGGAAGGGATTTCTAGACCCTCTCTCTGCTCCTAATAGTTGCCCTGTACAACACACAGGGGTCGCGGAAACACCATTTTATCTTGTTAGCTACAGGACTCAGTCAATGGTAATGAAAAAAAGGATAGCAAGTGATTATGCCAAATCAGGCAAGGATTAGCAGAACGTTACTTCAAGGTGGCAAACTGACAGGCAGTAATAAGATACAAACTCTGGTATTCAATCATTTCCCATGCCAGGCACTTCAATTATTCAATTGTATGCCACAAAAATTAAATAAAACATGTGCCATTATTGCCAGCCACATGTGTGCTACTTGAGGTTCATAAGCTGACAAGACAAATATTTCAGCAGTGTCTCTGATCAAGCTGTAATTATTGGATACCCTATTCATGGAAACAACAATTTTCTTGAATGCCATCAAGCTGGAATCCAACTGGCAAATGTGGCAGCAATATGTAAATGCAGATGACACAGCATGAATCATGTCCCCACTGGTGTTGATGCGTGGCAGCTATAGTGGTAGGGTAAGGGGCCCAATGCTGAAGCACTTTTATGCCACTTTTTATTTCCAAAAAATTTGTGATGTCGGGTTTTATGGCCTAGAAAATTGGATATAGATTTAAACAATCAGAAAATTTGTCAGCTTTTGATATATGTTCATGAAAATGTCCTCATAAATTAATTTCATTGTAGGGGGGGGGGGGGAACCTGGTGCATCAACACTTTCCGCAATGCCTTATGTTGACGTACCTGGCCTTATATTGAGGTAGTATCACAAAAATGCTCAGAGGTCAAACAGTTGAAGAGATAGAATCATGAGCTTCACATATGTTAATTTCTAACATATTATGTACCCAATGGTGTGATGAACTTTTATTTATCTTATTATTTATTGATGGAAATTTGTCCAAAATTTCTTTTCGAGTGACGAACATGTGTATAATCGGCAACTGCCCTTGCACTTCATGACCCCAGCATTTTATTTGATATGATATTTCCAAGCATATAAGCCCCACTTTATGCAGCATGCTGATGCCAAGCAGCAGCCTATTGTTGAACTACGCCACTGCTTGTGAACCGGGAGTCTAAAATGCAGCACACCACTGCCAAGCAGCGGCGTATTGTTGAACTACACTGCTGCTTGGGAATCGACAGTCTTGACTCTCAAGGTCTCTTGCTGTGCGCACGTCAGTATCTGGATAGCAGCTGAGGTGAGAGGGTCTGATGCTCTTCAGTCACGTCTATACACCTCTTTTCCCCCTCTTCCGCTCAACATCTCCGCAGAAAGAGGTATTGCGTCTGTACAAAACTCCGCAGCGTGAGCTGTGAAGTTGCAACTCCGGGGTTGATAGATTTTCCATGACTCTGCAAGGATCACTATTTGGAGTAACTCTGATCTGCATTTACATTTCCAGTCTGAATAGCCCAGTGTTGACACACTCTGCTGGCCCTATGTTGATGCAGGTTGGCCTTATGTTGATGCAGTGTTTACGCAGTGTTGTTCAGAAAGTATAACAGCTAAATGAACCTTATGGCCACTGTTAATAAGATCCATTATTCTATGTTTGAAAAAGTGTGTCAACACCACTTTTTTTGGGAGGAGTTCATGTGGATGTTGGTCCTAAGTTTCATAGCCATGTCAGAGAAGTTGTGAGACGAGCTGCTGGTCTTTGTAGTGATTTGCTTAGGTCGACAGTTAATAGAAGCCCAAATTTTATGGTCACACTCTTTGTGGCACATGTCAGGCCCATTCTTGATTACTGCTCCTGTGTTTGGAATCTTGGCTATGTCCAGGATGTGAAGTTGCTTGAGTCTGTTCAGAGAAGGTGGACCAAACAAGTGCTTGGTCTGTCTAAGATGTCCTACCATGAAAGGCTGATTACTCTAAATTTGTTTGCAATCAAGGGCAGGTTACTGAGAAGTGACCTCATAAAGTTTTGAAGAATTGTGTTGTGACACAGAGTTTTGATTTGTCAATTCTGTTCCAAAGGTCGCTGGATGGTAGGACGCGGGGACATCAGCAAAAACTCTTGATGCTTTGCTGCTCTGTGGATGTGGCAAGGAGGTTTTTAAATGTTCAATGCATTAGGACATGGAATGAGCTACCTGCTGCTGTTGTTGAGTCTGCTACCATTTCTGCTTTCAAGGCAGGGTCGGCTGAGTTTATGGGGAATAGTTTGTTTGAGTGCTAGGGTCTTGTATTCCCAGTTGTGTTGGCAAGTCTGTGGTGTGACTCGTCCTGTTGTTTTTGTTTCTGTTCTTTTAATATATGTGTATTCTGTTCTTTTAATATATGTGTATGGTTTTCTGCGGGGTTGTAGTTGTGCTTTGCGTTTTCATGCGAGTGGCTTTGGGTTTGTTTGCTGGAAGCCAATGGTGCGCATCCCTTCCAGCATCTTCCCATTGTTGTTCTGCGGAAACTTTGTAGGTGCTGGCGCGCATGGCTGTGCTGGCCTCTCCTTGGTTGATGCACCGGACGACTGGGTATGCTGAGCCCTTGGGAGGCTGCAGAGGTAAAAATCAAACTGGACCGCCCTCTTAGTGGGGCCCTATGTTATGCTGGTTCAGTCACAGCATAGCTTGTATTAGTCAGCAACAAACAGCAGTTCATTTATGTATTCTCACCCAGCAGTGCACAGGCGCTGGTATCCTGGTCCAGCCCGTGAGTGTGCGGGCGTCAGCACTAGGAGGCGCCACCAGCCAAACCGGTCGCATGCCCTGAGCATACAGCTTCACTTGTTTGTTCAGGTTCATGATGCGCAGTTGGATGCGCTCCCCAACACAGCCACCTGGTGACAATAACAAGAACCTAGATTAAAAATACCTGGAGCAATACATGACACAGGCATTAAAAAAAAAATGGGGTAAAGTTTTTGAGAAGGAATACAAGATATTTTAATATTTCATGTGCATAGCTACTTCAAAGTTCATAAGAACTTAATGTTAAGAAGAAGTAAGCCACTTCACACAAGGTGGAAAAAGTTGAAAAAGTTGCAATACAAGGATTTAAAATACTAGTACTGTTTCATAGTTGATGAAATGAAGGTTATGTAGCCATAGCTAAATAACATGGAATTTCTAGAACTTTCTATCAAGCAATAATAACAAATTGAAGACATTTAATAATGAATTGGTGCCTAGTAAGTGCTTTTCCCTGTGAAGTAACCTAAAAGGCAGTTAGTGACAAGCTACTCAATTTATTATTTTGCAAATTAAATCTTTAAATTTTTTTGAATTAGAAGCAAAATATGATGGCTAAAAAAATTCCTGGTTTGAAGGAACTGTCAGAATTATTTGCACAAGCTTCAACTTCATCAGCTAACTGCCAAATGCACTGCAATTAGTATCTTGCTAGAATAGAGATGGCTATTTACCATTAATAGCATGTGGGCAAGATATAATGCATTGCAAAAAAAAAACATTTTAGGTCTATGCTAGAATGATGTAGAACTCTGATTAGGAGTATTAATACAAGGCTATTTGTTAGTGGTAGCAGGAGTAGGATAGGGTTATGAAAAACATAGGAGCACAAGCCTAAAATAGATGAATGACAAGCTAAAATAAATTAGTAGCTACATACCTTAGGAATCATTAGCTACCAAACTAGATATTACAGTAATCTCAATTAAATGTAAAGTTGACAAGAAGTAAATATATACTTACCAGCAACAGAAAATAGGAACCATGTCCGGTTGTTATTTTCAAATGGTGTGTTGGCACAGTCTGGTTTGGTGTACAGTTGAAATTCTCTATCAGGTTTTCCTGCATTGCCACAATGATTAGCATTATTACAACCATGTTGATGTTGACCTTGCAAGCCTGTCTTTGTATTGGTAGAGATAGCATTGACCAATGGTTTGGATTTGCTACTGCTATTACTAGCATTGATGGAACTTACACCATCACCACCAATAGTGTTATTACCTGGTTGAGGAAGATGTGGTTTATTATTATTGTTGTAATTATAATTGTTATTTGTGGAGGAGATGGTATTGGATGCACCATCCCACTGCCTCCCCACAGGGTTTAATCCTTGTTGGCGTCTGGCAGAAGGTATGACAGTGGGAGAATGCAGGGCAGAGTTGCCGGAGGGCTGTTGCTGCTGAGAAGGACCTTGACATTTGGAACTGACTGCATGCTTAATAATGGAGATATTGTTGTTGTTATGAGGGGTTTGAAATGTGTGGGGTGTTGGCTGGGCTGGGGGAGGTGGAGGAGGTGATGACTGCTGTTGTGGATGGTGTAGCAATAAGCTGGAGTTGGTGGTGTAGCTCACCACAGCAGGTTTGGTGATGCGGACTGTGCATGATGAGCATTGGTTGCCTGGGACACAGCCCTCTGTAAAAAGACAAGCAGAATAATTAAAATGGAGTTTCCATCATCAGCATCCCAAAATGTGATAAAAACACATGATGTCAATCAATAAATAATATTTTTCCAGGTGAGCTACCTATCATAAGAACTGAGTAGTGGTAACCATTTTCTTAATTCTAGACTGACCAGCAGTGAGCAGGGTATATCAGTGAAATTGTTGCTCTCAAAGCATGTTGAAATTTTCTGTAATAAATATCAAGTAAATAATAGCCTGGATGGAATTTTGTACACAACTGACTTACAATATAAATTCTAAAAGTTAGGCATAAAAAAAATTGCAGCTACTGTACATGTCCTGGACAAGGAGGCACCTATTAAGGGTTGATGAGCACTTCACTGTATGAAGCTACCCATCACAAACAATGAGCAGCAGCAGGATAAACAAACATTGACCAATTTTACTGCCTTACACAGATATCATCTGTAACAAAAATGTATTTGCGTCAACACACGCACAGCACACCTCATTAGCATATGGGGCAAAGTACATGTGAGGATAATTCAACCATGTTTGCATGTAGTGCAACATTAGCTATGTGAAAACAACACACTTCACTAGACTGGATAATAAAGCTGGTTATATGACTCAACAACACCTCACCAGCAAGATTGGAATCGATATGAAGGCAGCTTTCTCAATTCAGCCTGTATATTGTCACTAGATAATTATATAGGTACAGGGCACAGCCTGTGTACAATAATCATTTTTATTTTTTTATTTTGTTGTAAACAGGATGATACATTTCAAATAGCAAACTGTGTGTTGAGATGAACTGTCTCTAGGTTCCAAAAATTTATGCTGTCATTTGAAGCACATATTTACCTCCTTACGGAGTACGCGTTCAGCATTTGGAACACCGGATATTGTGAAGATTGCTGGCTACCATAACCTATTCAAAGATGATGGACCAGGAACCTTAATTGATATTCTGATATGAACTAAGAGTCATTTGAGGAGCCTAAATTTGTTTCTGCTAAGGGTAGCTCCTCAGGCCAGACTGATGAAATACCCAAAACATTGCATGATGAATCCAAGGATTAACAGAATTTCTTCTAATTTACTTCCAGAATTGGTACTAGACACCATTTGTTAAAGTTGGTGTTTCCTCCTTGCTCTTCTGATATCCACATAAGGTCCTTCAGTGTGATTTGTCACCTTTGCAGCCACACAGACCAGTGAGGAGCAATAAACCCCAAAACATGCACTGCAACTCCCATTGCTAACATTCCAACACTATTTCACTAAGTTACCATGCCAACAATAACAACTGGACACAAACACACTCACATATATGCATGCTCTTGCACATGCAAGCAAAACAGCACAATAAAAATAATATGTAACCCACTGTTCAACAGAGTTGTACACTGTAACACACAAAAGTTTAACCACAAGCTACAAGCATACACCCTAACTCACAAACACAGAGAAAAAAATCATATATATATCTCACGAATCCACACCAACTGACAAACCTGCTACTCTTTCATAAATATATTGAAATCCACGACACAAAATCTCTAATCAATATCATTTACCTTGACTTTCAAAAGGCCTTTGATAAAGTCCCTTGCAAGCGCCTAATTAGTAAATTGCACGGCATTGGTATTTGAGGTAAGCTTAACAACTGGATAAAACGCTGGCTTACGGACAGACGACAGCAAGTTGTACTTAATCCTCCCCCTAGGGTAATGTTACAAGTGGCTTGCCTCAAAGATCTAAGTTAGGGCCAGTTCTCTTAATAATATTCATTAATAATCATGATAGCAACATACTCTCAAACATTAGCAAGTTCACAGACAATACCAAGATAAGAGGAAAACTGCAAACCGAACTGGAGTGTCAGCAGATCCAACTAGACTTAAAAACAAAATTGTTGATTGGTCAGAAACAGAAAAGTGGCAAATGAAATTTAATGTAGACAAATGCAAAGTTATGCACATAGGTCCTCATTACCTCAAACATGAATATTCAAAGTCTGGAAAAAACTCATTCCTGTCACCAAAGAGGGAGATTTAGGTGTCATCATTAGTAACAACTTAAAAAGCAGCAAGCAATGTAGCGATGCTGCCAACCAAAGGCAACAAAATGCTAGGTATGATATCCCGCACTATCTCGTACAAAAACCCACACAGTAAGCTCAAGTTATTTAATGCATTTGTTATACCACATCTCAAGTATGCCATTCAAATCTGGTCTCCATTCCTTAGAAAAAACGTTATTAAACTTGAGAAGGTTCATGGTAGAGCTTCCAAACTCATCCCTCACTGCGGAAATAAATTGTATAAAGACAGCTATGTGAACTCAATCTTTATTTGCTAGAGAAACCTTGAGTCCGAGGCAACATGATCAAAGTGAGGAAGATTATGAAGGGTAAAGAAAACGTTGACCGAGCAAGCCAAAGAGCTTCCAAGCCAAACCAAGTTGTCCAAGAATGGAACAAACTTCCAGCAGAGGTTGTAAACAGCAATACAATCAATATGTTCAAGTTGCGGCTCAATAAGTTCTATATAAACTGACAATAAAAAGCTAAATCGTCCCCGTTCCTGTTATAAAAAAACAGAAATTGGATACACAAAGCTCTCTTAGATGTTCTTCTTCAGAACTAATCCTCTTGCTATCAAAACGCAACCTAGTTTGAGCCAATAGGCCTCTTGGATGTACTACTTCAGAACTAATCCTCTTGCTATCAAAAGGCAACCTAATTTGGGCCGATGAGCCTGCTGTTGTCTTCCTAGACTTGTTAACACTTGTAAACCACCACACCAAGGTCCTTGTGGAATTTAACAAACTTCAGTGGAATCCCACTCACATAGTTCAGAGCTAACGGATCCTTGTCAGTCCACTTGACAAATCCACAAACAAACCTCAACACCACACACTTCTCCTAGTTCAGCCTCAAGTTTCAAGACAAAGCAACTGTGCTAACTCTGTCCATATCCAACTGCATGCACGACACAACTGCTGACTTCTTCATCCTCTTGTATCAAAGATACAGCTTGTAATCGTCAGCAAATGCTTCAAAAGAACACAGCACTCCATTTGTGATGTGATTAACATAGATCAGAAATAGCACAGGGCCCAGCACCAAACCCTGCAGAACACCGCTTACCACCCCCCTTGACTCACTACAACACCCATCAACAGCAACCTTCAAAGAACAACCAGCCAAAAATGAACAAATCCAGCCAAGCAAAACCACCCCACTCCCACCTCCCTCAGCTTGTGA
This sequence comes from Gammarus roeselii, assembly GCA_016164225.1. Lineage (NCBI taxonomy): Eukaryota > Metazoa > Arthropoda > Malacostraca > Amphipoda > Gammaridae > Gammarus > Gammarus roeselii. Next base: position 2,055 of record SDVV010026163.1, on the reverse strand, counting down.
ATCAACACATCATGAGAAACAACATTGAATGTCATAGCAAAATCAAGCAGCACAACATCCACAACAAAGCCATCATCCACGCACTCCGAAACATAGGAATAAGCCAAGAGAAGCTTGGCCAGTAGGCTGAAATTTCTGGAATCCAAACTGGTGAGGGGACACAATCTCATTGCCCTCCAGAAATTTAACCAGACCAGAAACAATAATCCCTTCCAAACTCTTGCAGCACACTGAGGTCTGACTTGCAGGGCCATAGTTCAGATGATCACACCAAGACTTGCCCTTGAACAGGGGGATCACAATTGACTCCAGCCACAAGTCTGGATGAACTCCGCAACGTAAGGACCTTGGGAACAGAATTAGCGCAGGCCCAGACAGTGCACCCACACAATTTTTTGCCAAGCACCTGAGCACAAGTGACAACTGGATCAGGCATCCCTCAATGAGAGACTTGATTGGGAGCAGGATTAGAAGGAGCATCAACAACAAAAAACAAACACAAATGCATCAGCAAAAATTTCACTCATGACCTGGAGGCAGTCAGCATACTCACCACCATCAGCATGAAGAGGACCAACAGATAAACGACCCTTCTTTTTATTGCGGATGTATGAGAGCGCTTTGGACACTTGCAAAATCTATCCATGAGATGTTCCTCATACTGAGCACGACTCTGGATGGCAAAGATTCGATACTGGTGGTTCAAGGCGTTAAATATGCCAATTGCCAGCGCTGAACTAGGATCCCCTCTACCAAAGGAAGCTTTCACATTCTTGCTCGAACGGTTGACGTCCTGCCAGGCAAGGGATCCCTCTTGCACCAACTGCCAAGGCAGATGTATAGACCAAAGTTTCCAATTTGTAATGGGCACAGACTGTGCTCCATTACAAATTGGAACATCTAGATCAACCATCCTCTCCAGAAATCACACCAGGTGCACAAAACAGATGTTGACCAACAAGTACATAAATTCCAGCTGCCAATCCATATCAAACAAGGACCCTGATATGGCATCATAGTTTCCCCTACACCAAAGGTACCTTCCTCTGTGACAAAAGTCAGCATCCCACTCCCCTTCCCCATGGAAAAGATAGTTGCACACAATAGGAGAGAACATACAATGAGGAAACGGGGAGAGCACCTCAACACTGCCCACCCTATCAATCTCGGACGTAAGGAATAGATCCAAAATGGAACCGCCTGCAAGGCGAGTGCTCTCGGTCACCCACTGTGTCAGACCAAGAGAGAGAAAGAGTCCAGAAAAGACATCTACTGGGTGTACATATACATCCAAAACCTTCTCAAGAGGCCAAGTCAAGGAGGGCAGGTTAAAGTCACCCAAAATTACCACTTTGCCGTCAGCACAATAGGTCAAGATCAGTTGAATGAGTTGAGAATTGCAAGCGTCATCATAAGACAGCCAGCACCCAGAAATCAACAGCCAGTGTTCCTTTAAATCCACTGAAGTATGCACATTTATCTGGCTACAAATATTTAAATTGAATTTTGTTTTTTATGAGTGTGATTTGGGCTTTGATAACTTAAGGTACCCATAACAATGGTGCTCATGATATATGCTCAAAACCTCCCTTCAGAAATCCATAGGAAAAATAATCTAGTTAAAACCAAAAGCAAGGTTTCATGAACTCATACAGAGGCTGAGAATTGATTTCTGCCTAAAAAAAATATAGCGCAGTATCAAGAACGTGGCAACTGGATGCATAGTGACAGGTTAAAGGCTTGGTTTAATTAGACCTGTGAGGGAATAGCTCAAAGATGTAGTTTCTTAAACATAAAAATGATGTGTATCATGGTTTGAGTGAAGTACAAGGTTAAGATTTTTTGCAATATGACAGATGATGCTCCACCTGGTGCATGTGGGTCGTAGAAATATATGTAAATTACAGAGAAATGCAAGGGACAGAAAGATATTCATGGGTCAGACAAACTAGAATGTGTGAGATACTGATCCATATACATATATATATATATATATATATACATATATATATATACATATATATATAAATATATATATACATATATATATATACA
>SDVV010026162.1:0-12304 GCA_016164225.1 Gammarus roeselii | reverse complement strand
TATATAATGACAAAAGCACATCCACGTCATTAGGTTTTATTCGCATGGTAACACCGATATATTGGTTCAAAACTGGATAATGCGTTATGGGGTAAATAGATTCTCGTAACAGAGCTGCTTCATCAACCCAAAAACAAACATCAACTTGCCAACTACCAGACAAATAAACCATACTATTCCTATAGATATTATATACATATAAAATAAATAAATTGAAAACACAAAACGGTGCCCTTAATCCAACCAACAGACCATAACCATGCATCCAACCGCTAAAATCCACCTACAAACCACTGAATGAGTCAATTATACCCCAACATTTTAGGAATACAAACATATATGTACAGTAAAAATATATAGAATCATTAAACCAGACATGAAAATATAATGATAGAAATACTCATACATAGCCATCACGCCACGGAAATTACTGATAAGACAAAGATCAGGTAAGAGTAGCCTCACCTAACGAACACTCTAGAGGCGTACTGAACTTATTGTCTAGAGGGTTCCGACACCCCCCCCCCTCCCCACCACTCTTCAAAATAAGATGAAGGCATATTCCTACCAGAACCGAATAAATATAAACTGAATAACAGAAAGTAACCAAGCGTACCCTAATAAAATCAAATAAAGGATAAAAGACGTATATACATACAATACACATTAAAAAAAATCAAATGTACCAAACCTGAAAACCTTCCAAATATATATATTCGAAAGCAAGGGGCGAAAGCACACCCGTCACTCGTTATCCATCTGTTCGTCCGTGCGAATGAGCCACCCGTTAGTCAGCCGTTAGCCATCCGTAAGCCCCCCGTACGACATCAGTAAGCCTCTTTTGCAAGTTATCTGACTCACGATAAGCTTAAGTCCCCATAAGTAATTAACTTTGCCCAAGGTAATTAATTTAACCTAAAATCAATTGCTAATTTCAATACAAAAATACCCCCACTATAATGAAATGCCTGATCAAAGCTGAACGTAGACATCTATCATTTCCTCACCAGGGTGCAAGCTTGCCGTGCGCGGTGAGATAACATCTAACCCTGAGACAGTGACGGATAGAGGTCTGTCGCTACGAGTGGCGAGTCCAGTGGTATCATTTCCAATCGAATGCTACTGTATGATTGTTTGAAATAACAACGTTGCCTGCGACAATAATTAATACGATATGAGTACACTCGGGTAAATGACGAAAGTACATCCACGTATTCAGGTTATACTCTCTAAATATTCTTAAAATGTGAATGTTTCTAATATGTAACCATGCCACCATGTAACTATGAAATAAATAAATGAATAGAAACTTGACCATGTATGTTTCATTGTCCACAGTCATATGGATTGCTAATTGTGACGGGATAACCCTGCAACCGCTACCAAAATGATGAAAATAGATCGATGTAACTGTTCCTAATATGTTAATGTTCATATGTAACCAACCATGTTATAAATAAATAGCAATAAACTTGAACACGTTTCATTGTCCATAGTCATACGGATTGAAAATGCGTGAACGTATAATTGCATCGCCTACCACCTATATGCCAGGCTAACATTTTCTTGCGGATATGACAATTAAATAAACTCGAATTCATACAACAATACTCAACCTTTGCACTACCTATTTACAATTTCGATCACAATGCTATAAGAGTCACTAAAAATCCTAAATAAGTTATAGGTCAAGCAAAGACTAGCAATAAATACCCATTGAAATAACAGCGGCGGGCCCGCGACGCTAAGTAATACGATATATAAATAAATTTTTACTATTAAAAAAGAATATATTCTACACATAAAACCAAATCGATTAAATACTGCAATGTCATATACTATTAAAAATAATTGAATCCTACACATACAGTCAGCCACCTATGTAACAGGTCAAAATTTATTGCGGATATGCCAATTAAATAAGATCTAACAAAAATTCATACAATAATACTCACACTTTACAATACCTAATAATAATCCATCAATAATCATGTACAATAATCAACAATCTACAGCGCGTTTTTGCGCCCATTATCTCCAGGGCTGTTTCGCGACCCATATCTCCAGTGCCGTTTACCAGGTCCTTCTTTCCTACCAGGGTGTTTTAGGGATCATTCTATGCCGGACGTTTTAGGATCATTCTCAGCCGGGCGTTTTCGTACAGATCCTATTTACTATCGTCGTATCCAACGTCCAGTACTGACCTGAGACTTTGTGCTTACTGTATCCGGGGGGGAATGAATAATGTGATTACCAGGAGCAGGTTGATAACCTAGAATGTTGATTTGAAGATAATGGTCGCCGAAACAGCTGCGGCAATAGAGTGAAGCCGAGAGAACCTAGCTGTTCAGAGAGCCAGCTCCGTAGAGTGTCGTTGTGTTTGTGACAATGGAGGGCACTTTGAGGCTGCACTTAAAACCCTAGGTAAATTCGTCGTAAAAACGCAAAAAGTTTTTTATTTGTTGTCATTTTGCAACAATGTGATACCCGAAAATTGATTTTGCTATTAGTCACGGTCGACATAAAGCTATTTTAGGACACCCTGTACGCACACAAACACAAAATGATTGAGCGTCTCGCTGGAACTGCCGCTTGACAATGTCAATTATGAACACAAACCCTCTATGACCGCTCGGTGGCCGAGTGGGTAGTGTGTCGGACCCTCTTCACAACAGACTTTTCATGTAAGCTCGAGGTTGTAAGTTCAAACCTTCCTGACCCAGACTGTGATATTCTGGCCGATCTCTTAATGGTTAGAGGCCACCTTATAAACACCGTGGGTAAAAAATATATATCAACGAAAAATCTCCATATTACATATTTCAAAAGTTATAGCGTCTTGATTGGAACAGATCCTTGATTTTGAAAATTGTGTAAACAAACACTGGATGGCTGCATCGTGATGGAAACATGTAAAATATTCAGTCAAATACTCATACGTTGAGTTTTATCGTTCAAGATACACAACTTTGTAACAGAAGGTCATGTGCTCACAATAAAAATAATATGTAAATTAGTTGATCCGATTTAAAATAATTCATACTTGATGCTGCAAAAGATCAATCCTTTACGTCTGTATTTGTTCAGAATGTTTCGAGTTATTATTACATAATAGCCGTCTCATCAAAGTTGCAAGCTTGTCCTTCCCTTCCATGTACACGTTTCTGCAAGTGACTCGTTTCCTTGATCCTCTTTTCTCTTCAAACAGATCAATTAATCATCCCTCCCGTCGTCTTCTTCCGTTTGCTCGTGCACCGTAAGGTGCTGTAATTCCTTTGAAGTTTATAATAAAAATTCTTATTAATAATGCAATGTTTGCTCGTCCACGTTGCTTGTTAACGCTCAATTAAGGAAATCACGCGGATAAAGAGTCGCTCACAAGACACAAGAGGTTCAAAAAGAGCATTCATAACCTCATTACATGATTATAATTATTTGCTAAACAATAAATTAATCACTTCGCAATACCTCTTAATAACAATTATTACTTATTATGTTGGCATAGACGACATTCATTCATTATACGTTTTGTATAAACAGAAAACGATCAGCTATCGGTCGTTCGTTAGCTCATACATTTATCGCTATGCTGGTTTTATCGAAAGCTCGGCCGATTAGTATAAACATTATTAATCTACTTATCAGAACTCTCATTCGCTTCAATAGCTTAAATTAGAGGGGAAAATTCCGAAATTAATTAGAGTTGGAGCTTGAGAAACGTCCCTCATACGAGTACTGTTATTATAATGCATGAGCCTACAGATACCCTCGTCGCGTGCATGTCAATGATGTATTGTCAACTATTGTGCTGGTTTAACTGCTAAGCGCAGAAAAGGAACGTCGCATACATCTGTTCATCAAATGATATTTATGAAGAGCAGAAACAATCAACTTCAATTGCGAGGAGGAAAATGATTCCCACCTAAATTTATTTAGTTTCTCAATGAAACAGGTGCAACATAAAACGTTGGATTCTTAATATGCTTCGTAACCAAAAAATATTGGGTAAGTTCCAACAAATTTACACACCTATAATTGGAAAATGCATACTTGTGTGAAAGCTAATGTAGGAATACTTGATGGATTTCTTCCGTGAGCGGAAATTCGGTTAAATTTAATCGTCAACATATCTACCCGAACACAATTCTATCTCCACCGCCCAATTGTAAATATTCCATAGTGTTTGCGATGCACAAGATGTCTCGACAAAGAGAAAAACTGTGCTGATGAATTAACGGGTCCCCGTCGACCAATGTATAACAGTTTTTGTTCGCTGGAAGACACTCACGGGAATAAACACTCAAGCTAACTGCACTTTATAATGTGGCCAGCGGAAGAAGTAGAAGCATTTTTCTCGATGATGGATTTTCGTCGTCGATGAACCCACTACACTGTCGAGCGCTCGAATAATACTAGGAGTGGGAGACAAAAGAAATGTGATATAACCGACCTCAATCATTGCTGATGATAAGGACCACAGCAAAGAGCATGGGTCAACACTGCTTATAACATCATTCTACTGAGATGCGTTGAAATAAGGGATTTAGCCATGTAAATGAAAATCACTTCTCGAATGATCATCACTATATTAATACTGTTAATTTATCACTCAGGCATTTACGTTGGACCGATAGTTTCCCACACTGTTATGACCGACAAATAGAATAAACGAGAGAAACCTCAAGTTGGTCATTTCGTGATGTCGAAACAGATTTTCTTCCAATTGATGAGCCATGTGGGGATCAATCTCAAGTCAGATAACTTAACCTCGAAAGATAATATAACGAATCCTAACAATCGACGATACGTTTGTTTTACTGGAAACCGTATTCAAAGGATTTCGTGAGATGTTTGATAAAATTGACCTCTTAATCTAATTATTGCCCCTTAAATATATTTCATTCTCAAACTTGAGTTGTTCGCATTTTATTCTTATCTCTCAGACACCCTCAATTCTCTTCGGCAATGTCAACAACGTAATATCTTTATAGGAGACCTGCTTAGAACTCATTAATATTGACTATCTTTCTTCTCTGTGAATGATGGAGAACACACAAACGAAAAATGTATACACACAAAATATCATCGTAGAGACTTGATTAACAATTCTGCTCCCACGACTTGAAGTTATTAGGACGTGACAACGAGTAACTAATAAGGAAACAATGGAATTGCGACGAAACAGGTTTCTAGTGCTTGATGGCTAGCTCATAGGTGCCGCAGTGTGCGCTATAAGTGTTCGCTATCTAAAGAGCTACTATTTTATATAAATACAAGCATAACCGCTACTGTCACTGTGGCGAATAAATGAACCGATACTCACGTAACAGCTAAACATCGAATGAGCTAATGCGTTCAAGAGATCAACCTTTGTACGTCTAAACTTATTTGGCGACCCGTGACCTAAGTGCTACATTCCGATGGACGTGTAGGGAGAAATCACTAATGAAATTCGATGTCCCATCCCGGACGTGTTGTATATACTTTAATTCATTAACCTGGCCTTCCCTAATCTAATTTAAAACAAGCAAATTCAGTCTTGCCCAGCCGGACTTAACTAAACTGAACGTGAAAACAGACGTAAAACAATACTAATTGGGTTTAATTTCCGAGAAACACAGGGAAATAGGGAAATATACTTGGTTAATTCTACTGCCAGAAGCAACACTCGGTGACTATTACGAAGTTTGGCGTTAACGAAATGGGCGTCAAGCTTCTGTGGCTCCCAACAAATAAATCGCAAACCGAGATGCGAGTGAAAAGAAATAACCGCTAATGTGAACGAACATTAGAACAGTTCCATGTCAGCCACATGACTGTAAATCGCTGTGAACGTTAACAATGTTAGCGCTTAAATGAGGTAGCGTTATCGAATGTAGCTATTACCTGCCAGTGGCGTATGAAGAAAAGTTGTACACTATTCATGTAGCCTCTACGTGGAAGAGCTAAATTATTTATAGATCTGGAACAGCCTACCCACTACAAGTGACTCACTTATGCTGCGCTGTTGTCGAACTCAAGCCTGATGTTAGGGAAATATCGTCACGTTGGAGCACAGTAGAGCATCGTTTAGCCACTCAGGCCTGTTGCTATCGTAATGTAATTATGTTGGAGCACTTAGAAGCATCGTTTGGCCACTCATGCCCTATGCCAGAGTTATATAGGTATGTTGGAGTACAGTGGAGCATCGTATTGCCTCTCAAGCCTGATGTTAGGGTAATAAAATTATATTGGAGCCCCCTCATCGTTTAGCCCCTCCAGCCCGATGCCAGGGTAATATAATTATGTTGGAGCACAGTAAAACATCGTTTACCTTGAAAACGATTGAAATATTGTATCGCGACTTTGCCTTAAATTGCGTTAAGGGCACAATTAATTGCAAACAAAAATAATTACGGTAAATATTGTTCACCACAGAAGTACATAAGCAGTTGTAATTATTATTATTATTTGTACTATTTTTATTGAAGGTATAATCCTCATTTATCAAATGTGCAATTTAAATTTAACATTAATTCCACATTGAATTAGTCCGACACATAACATCTCAGGTGAGCATTCTGAATGAGCTTCGCAAAGTTAAATAAATATTAATATTTATAGAATCGAATATTTTCACTCGGTTACTGATATAAAATAGCACCCTAATTGACACATAGTGTTTGCTTGCAACAAATTTTCAAAGTATACCAGCTGTGCAGAACATGTCGACATATTTATTTTGTAAAGAATAGTCGCTGTAGTTCAGCGGCACAATCCGTGGAATTTCAACAGCTGTTATTCAATTTTTATTGAGAGGTTGAATTCACCAAACGACGGTATATGAAATTAATCAAACAATAACCCTCCAACGCGATATGTTTCTAGACAAAAATGTTTAGAAAATAAATAATTATATAAATACTGATAATGATATTAATATTGAGAAAAGTTGTATCTATAAAGTATATTGAAAAAAATCATTTTACAAATTCATTAAAGCACCACAGAGATAGGCACATCAAAGGCTTCCCATCAGAGGGATGGTAGCCAATGCTTATCGAGCATTGAGATAGCAGGTAAATCAATACAATATCCAATCCTAAACTGCTGATTAGTTTCATTTATGATCGGATAATTTCACAGGTGTGCGCCTTTGTGATCGAGTATGAAACCGATTTGACTTAAAATTGAAGTCTAATAGTTAGAAAAAAAATATTACTTATGTCGAAATTAAATGGAATTTTATGGTGAGTTTGTAGAAATTGACGGACCATATTTAACAGGAGTTTGGAAAATATAAAAATTCAGTCATGGTTTGCTGAGAAAGGCTTTAGAAGAATTTCATATTTAGGGGCATTTCGCATGAATTTATTAAATTTAGACCAGAAATACACAATATGAACGTCACTACATTGATTCTGATGCAGGAGGTGGTATTATATGGTAGCATATCCATTCCACGCTCTCACCCTTACACCAAGGTTGGAAATAGCAGTAATGAGAGTTTACCATGCAATATGCAGAATCAAATACCCGAATCCTCATCCACACTCAACCTGAGTCGAATAATGAACCTATTCAAACCTATCCTCTCATAAGCAATACAATCGCAAAACATTAGAAAACGTATCCGATTTTCCCTTCACGTGAATATCAGATACTTTATCATTGCACTTCACAAAGCGAGTGAAACACTTCACACTTCAACACAAAGAATGATGTGGCATTAGAAGTCTAAACTGGAGGAACTTCCAAAGGGGTGACAATAGAGATGATTTCAACTCCATTCAAAGCTGTTCTAAAGTTCTTCACTGCTCTAGTTAAAGATGATCATTGATTGTTAAAAGTAATGGATTTAAAAATAAACGAATGGTGACACTTTGATTTTCTATAAAAATGGCTTCAACTAGAAAAGAGTTGTATTGACATGAACAGTTTACAAAAAGATTTTTTCTCTGAGAAATGAGTGTTTCTCGAGACTTAGTACTCCTCTTTCTATCAAGTGTCCACCACTGTTTTTCTTCGCCTAATCGTGAGATCCTGATTGCATATTCACTTACCACATTACCGCTCATTTTCGGCTGCTCGTTTCCTCATAAGGACTAATTTGGATCCGTTAGGTATACGTTGTTGACTAATTTCAGGACTAATTCCAATGCAACAACATATGACAACCATTCCTGAGACGTCTTCCGCCTTGTTATACGACAATAACAGAATCGTGTTTGTTGGCTGTTAAAGAACTTTGACTTGTCTCTCCTCTTCCAATGAAGGTGAATGGGAGGAGAAACGTCTGATAGATTGCTGAACTAAGGGAAATTTTGATTCATGAAATAGTTCATAGATCTCGACTGCAAAATAATTTTGAAACACCTCTTCTCCACATTGCAGTGATTGTGGAAGACGTAAAACGTCTTATACTTCGGTACTATAATACATTCATTAACGGTGCTTGTCCAAAAAATACCTCCACTAAAATATTACGACGATCTCGTTTTTCGTTACAGTAAAGGTTTACCAAACGCCTAACGTACCAATGATCACAACTAGAAGATGCAAGACGGCATAGACAATTATTCCTGCAACTGCCTGAGAGAGAGGCGGGCTTTCAGAGAGATCTAATTTAACTGCCATCAGGAAGGACCAACCTGCCATGCACCCATTTTCCTGTCAATCTCCTTCAGAATTGATCTCATTTGCATGAACTACCCCAGAGCTGGTAATCCCGGGCCAAAATGTGAGGATTATGATGGAAAAGGGGCGATGAGCTTGGTTCAATTAGACGAATTACCTTTGAGTTTCAAAGTGAAGGAAATATCTATTCTGGAGGAGGAGTGATTCATTTAATTAAATATATTTGAAGATTTTTTTACTGTAGTTCAAGTCTCGAATGCGATTTTATTTCCCGCCTAAAGTCAGTTTTCCAGGCTGTTTAGTACAGAAAAAACTGCTTTGTTCTCTCCTGATTTGATCATCATTAACATGCATTAGTCTCAACTGTGTCCATTTGTGTAATGTTCCATTGGATACAGAGATTGGCACCGTAATTATATTTACGCGTTTCGTTTTCGACATGCCGACCTGTACATACATATGGATGTTTCCTCCAGACGTATGGCTGCAAACATACAACAGCAGAAACTAACATAAATACAGTACACACAATTTCATTATTAGAAAGTTTAAATAAGACGTGAAAGTTTTATTTCTGTCGTTGATAGGAGATATATATGTACAAAAAATCATTATGATATTGTTGTTCCAGAAGCCAATTGAAAGATACATCAAATTTTTATATCATGTTAAAATTGCTCCCTTTACATATATGTGATGATTGCCAATTTTATATTTATTTTGTACCGGTCTCCCTAAGTATTGTTTCAGTACAATATTATTTTTTTACTGCAAAAATTGTGCACAGGGTTCTCTCCATATAGAAAACTCCCCCCTTCCGCTGAGAGGGCACTTAACTTTTACTTCCCGTTAAAGTCAGCAGTAAACCCTCGGAAGGTACGAGAGTTGAGAAGAGAGCGTCCAACAAAAATATTTACGAACGGAACCACGACCATTTTAATTAGTAAATCGAGATAGTTCGCTCATAAATACATAGAATTTTGACATAGAAAGATTCGATTCCGAATAAATTGATCTAAAATAACTTCATTTTATATTTTTTTTTGTTAAATTAACTCAACATGAAAACATCCCTTCGAAGGTTTGTAAAATACAGAACACAAATTACAACAGACTACATGCATCTTGTTACGAATCTCAAATTACAGGCTTCCTCACAAAAATTGTCGACGGAAACGACAAACATCATCTGTGGAATATGGCTAGAAAATAATATTTTAAGACTCCCTAAAATGCTTGATTATATTTATTTTGATTTTTGTAAATTAGGTGAATACTTTTTCAAATCACTGATGTGAGAGGAGCACATTTTGTGCTCTGTTAATTGATAACGTTCCTAACTATGAAGTTTAAAATTGCGTTCAACGGATCAGCAAACTAACACATGAGTTGTATATATCGTGAAACATTGTATGTTTATGAATGGCATGGTAAAGTTTGTCTCCTGGTCCCGAGACATATGAAACGTTGTAGCGTTTGAGGTCCTCTTCATCCGATCACCTAAGACATCTGACAATCGAGGTTTACCTCGATTGTCAATAGTTCATAAACAAAAAAATTATTTGGTATTTTATAAAAATCAAGTTTTCAACCGTCAAAGAAGCCTTCAATTTCCCCGCAGTGTACTATTGTCAGAGCGAAGGGACGTGTTTTGGCGGCATGACGTCATCAATTACCCATTAAAGGGACATCAATATTGAGATTACAGCGCAGACATATGATCATCACTAATAATTTACGTGACGTCATCACGACACCTGACTATGTTCAGAACGCACGAGTAGACGAGAGACATTTCGATTGTAAAATATCAATTACACATCAGAAAGATATGTAACCAAATTTTGAATTTCCCTGAAGACCTACACTCATTAAGTATCATACTTAACTGACACATTGGGGACCCCCCACCTTTCGAATCATTATTCCAATGAGAACTACATTAAATTACCGTTGATCTTTTGACGTGGTCGTTCAGGCTGCTAATTGACCTATGGAGCTGTTTCACCGCTGTAAACAGACCCTTTTTGCTCGCCGTGCTGCCATGTCCTCATTACTAGAGTTTTTGAAATGATAACATATCGCGAATGTGACGTCTATTTGACTTCTTCTGAACGGCAGTTCAAAGAATATTCAGAATGTAATGAACGTTTAGGAATCAGCGAGCAATGTTCCCGTGGTGCCTGCCAGATCGCCAGGCAGTGTCTTGTTGAGGCAAGCGACGGAATAGCTCAGTGGAGGGATCAGTCTCCATCACGAACACACAGAGACCGTGCTTCAAAATGTCTCTTTGCGATAAATCTGGCTGGTCTGCAACGGAATCTTTGCGGTTTGTGTGATCATTTGCTCTCTCGACGAGAACGGGGATTCCAGTGCTTTTCATTGCACCTAATTTTATAACTCAGTCGAAGTGCATTCACAGAAACGAGTCCAAGCTCGGGTATACAAAATGTCTTGTCGTAGCATTAGACATCGTAAGATTTTTTGATGATGTCGTAAAACCCCCAAATCGACTTTGTGCAGATCTCTTAATGACGTAGTGCAATTGGGAAATACATTCTGATTCGGCATTCAAATTTTGCCGTGGCTTTCTGTTATCGATGTTGCGGCAACATCTAAATGACGTCATGTCGGTGCAAAATCAGAGAATAAAGTAATTCCGATGTTGGGCTATCATTGACCGTGGTGCATGCGGCTCCTTTGCTCCATCGAACCAACAATGATTGGCTACACTCAGGATGTCAATACATCGTTGGTAATCTGTTTTGTTCACTCAGCAGCGGCCGAGGTCATCTATATTTCATCTATATTTTAAACGATAGAGAAGCAACCACTGACGGTATAATACAAAAAATATAATAGAAAACATGGCCGTGATATTGACTGTAAGCAAGGGTACGTCAGCACAGAACACACGGTCGTCACATTGCATCAAACAAGGGTATCAGAGAAATGGAGCCCCGGCCATCACATTGCCTAGAAAACGACACTTTTGTTAAAGCAACACGGCTTTCACATTGCCTCAAACACGGTCACGTCAGAAAAAAATCATTGCCATATCATTGAATGGAACACAGGCCCGTCAGAAAAGCCAACTGGACCGTCAAAATGCCTGAAGCACGGGTCCGCTTAATGCAAAGAGGAGTAGTCGAGTCACCATCGCAGGACACACTATACAGTAGTTCAGCCGAGTATCCCGAGTAAAGCCAACTAGTGTGGTCGAGTTACGAACGCTGGTCGGTTAGTGTTCGTAAACTAATGTGGCCAAGTGCCTTGAGTAAACAAAAACTGGTGTAACAAGGTAGCAACCACCTGACCGAACATACTTCAAAAGTGGCTGCTCAGAAAACAGGAGAAAAATGCAGCATTGTGCGTTGCTCCGCAGAAACTCCAAAGTATGACTAACATCACCCGCCCTTCCTCTGCATGATGAGGAACAAAAAATCATACTACGAAAATCCAATTTTCTTTACAAAATTGAATACAGTCAGAAGGCGTAGACCTACGGAAGGCGAAAAATGAGGTCAGATTTATTTCGAATTCGGATGCGACGATCTAAATGAGATTTTGATTGCTCTCTTCTCAAAAAACCTGATTTCAATCGCCATATCTTATTTGTATTGATACATTTTTTTTGCTCCAAACTATTTATGTTCATAATTAAGTAACTTAGGTAAATTTTTGACGT
>SDVV010026161.1:0-12304 GCA_016164225.1 Gammarus roeselii | reverse complement strand
TGTAGGTACATAAACTGGTAAAGATTGGTGAAAGAAGAGTCGCGTGGATAGATTTGATAAGGAAAAAGGTTAAATCGATGAAGAATATACCTAACATAAGCATGAAAACGGAGGGGAAAATATAGGTTAAGTTAGGATAGGATGAGTTAGGTTTACGACCATCATCACAACCTTCAGTGATAAATGCTACAGTGAATCTGGTGTATGATCGAATAAGTCGTATCTTCTGAATTAGAACGCAGTCTCATAACAAAGCCTGAATTGAACAATAACTTCTAAGTGTCTAAAGTGCAAACGGATCACAAACATTTATACAACTATGACGTGCGGGAATAAGAATCTAGTAAAGACGTGCAAGCGGATAACATAATTGAGATGAACATTAAATTATCGAATAACTCTAACATTAACACTCTTCATAAAGCCGATAGGATAGATCTCAAAGATGACAATGAACCGGACCCAAATGCAGTGTCGAGAGGTAAAACCTACCAATATTTTGGATCATTACATCCAATTAAGCGTATTTTATACCCACCATTCCCAGAAATTAGGCAAATTTATACCTAATCCAGATATATTCCTATGATATCCAATCAAAATGCACAACAGCAACTATACAATAGCTAAATAAGATTCTCTACTCTACCCTAAGCAACAATGATTAACTATTATATACGATGTATCCTACCGCACCCAGATGATAAATCCTACTCCAATATCCCACGAGATCTGGTTCATGACTAAGAACATTTACTAACATAACAGTCATACCGGAAACATCTGAAATTTCCCACTGAGTTAATGCGAATAATTTTATTTTTACTACGATACTATTCAAATCTATAACAAATTGCTAGACTTAACTGATGTTATGCCACTAGCAGAACAAAAAATCCCAGCCCACTGTGTCATAACAACGAATTCTACAATGCTTTACTAGGTCACTTCTCAGCAATCTACCACTAATATATAACAAATTTAGAGGTAACACCCAGTCATGTACAATACTTTAGATATACCTTGCATCTGTTTAATTCATCGTCTCTGAACAACATCGTGTAAAGTCACATCCTGGATATAACCAAGAATCTATACACAGGTACAGTGGTCATGAGTGGGGCTGACATGAGTCTCAAAGAGTATGTGTTCATAAAAAGCTGGGCTTTTGTTCACTGATGACTTAAGTAAATCACTTCAACGATGAGCAGCTTGTTGCATAACCTCTCTAACAAGTCCATGTAACTTAAGATCGACGTCGACAAGGTCATGCATAATTCATGTTGAACATGGATGAACTCCAAATGACAACCAAAGAGTGTAAACCACCTCTACACTAGGACCCATCCATCCAGAAAATCGTCTTCTAAACGTTACACTATACACTTGCTAGGGAAAATTCCATAGAGATGCAGTACGGATTTACACCTCTTAAACATACATTCCTATGATTATCATGGAAAAAAACTTACAACAACAACATATATAAAAATAGCTAAAAAAATTATCTACTCTGCTATAATTCACACTAAAAAGTGTAATACACTAGGGTATCCACCATAGTAAATCGGATTACTTGTACATATAGGCATAAACAGAACGAGCTTTTGTCTAGGGGACTCTCTAACTCCTCCTAAATCTTGAAGAATGGTCCTACAATAAACATACAATACCCTAACAGCAAGACCAAGTTTGTAACAAATCGACTGTTCTATATCTATAATAACCACTTCAAAATATTGTATCAGGATGAAAGAAGATAGATAGAACACTAAAAATGAACAACATGTGACTAAATTAGACCTGAAATAATGTTCTATATTGCAGATAAAAACGTAATATATTCCGATATTGTATAAATAACCAGCAGATTGCATTGAAGATGGAAATTCAACAGGGAACATACAAAACTGAAAGAGCTATACTAAAACACACGAGTTATAACAAAGCAAGAAGATTAATTCCCTAGCATACCCATAACATACATTAAAAAACGTGATGAACGAGAATGAACTAGCATGTAACCAAACAACAACTAATGTGTATAAGATACCAAGACATACGAGCGACATAACTGAAACCTATAGTAAATGATGTGGACTGCTTCTACGTAAATACAGTACAATACATACAAAATCTGATGAAATTAGCCTCAACTCAGTCCAAAATAGTGTTAAATTAACACCTCATTAACTAAAGTAACCACGGCTAAATCGTAACAAAATGTTATACATACGTATAAAATACCAAAATGTTGCAATAACCAACCAATTATGCCTGAAATAATGTGAAAAATGCAAAACATTGCCTCAAATTCAATATCAGGTTGGTACCGTACAGGGTGGATCGCACACTAAGGCTGCAAATTGAGTTATGAGTCATACCTACCACACTAATCCTAATAACAGTATATATAGTGATAAATGAACAGAACAGACAAAAATATCCCAACCCCCAACGGCTACGAATCCACCAAACAACCTCCGAATGAGTCAAATATACCACAACTAGATAAGAATACCAACATATATGTCCACAGACAAAATATATAGAAACAATAAGCCATCCATGCATATACAACGATACATACACTCACATCGTAACAAACGTGCCACGGAAACAAATTAATAAGACAAAGAACGGGCATGAGCAAACTCACCCAATTTTCCAGGAACGCATACAACTTTCTACCTTGGGGTTTCTCTACCGCACCAACCCCCCCCCCCCCCAGAAAACTTGCTATAACACTATTCATACCAGAATCGAATAAATATATATAGCGAACAACAGTTAGTGACCAATTATACCCCACTACAACCATCTAGAGAAGAAAAAACATATATATAAATATAATATATAATAAAATACAATACAAATTATAAACCTTGCCAATGCATTTCTAAACGCTGTTCGTCCATCCGTCCGTTCATCCGTCTGTCCATTCATCCGAATGAGTCAAGGTTGCATGCAATGCCCCGGTGAAATGCGAACCCCAGAGGTAGTGCGTAAACGTTCTATTTATATAATCTATTGACATATAAAAGCCTAATAATATATATAACCTATTAACATACCTTATGAATAATCCGAAAGCTGTCCGTCCATTCATCAGAATGAGTCACCCGTTAGCCGCCTGTCTGACTCCAACCGTCCATGAAAAAGTGGAGTGAAAACTCCCTAGGCTGAAAAGTAACTCTATTTACTCCTATCTAATTCCTCCACATCCGCGGTTCCGTGACATACTACCTACTGTCAGCTGTACAGTACAGAGTAACTAGGGGCTGAGGCGTTAATGAGCAGTTTGTTGAATTTACTCAACAGATCTCGGAGAAGTCAATTTATGCGATTTTCTGTAGTGACTTCGTATGGATCGGAATGAGTCAATATTCTGAATTTAGTTGGGTCGTTTATCAAAGATTTTTTTTTAGCAGATAATCTTCTTTGTTCGTTATCACGATATCTCTGCCCTTGCCTGGTTTTAGGGAAACAAGATTTTTCATGGATTTCCATTTGTTCTGTACTTGGAGATCTTCTTTCTTGAAAATTGTTGGAAATTATTTCTTTTGCCTAAAGTCATAGAATGATTTGCAAGCAATATTTTTGAGAGTTGAAGTCATCCTTGGATAATTCACCGTTGATTTCGTACCCTCGTGTTATTTGAGAAATGTTTTCGAAAGCAAAACATGTTATACAATAGAAGGTTTACCTTTTATTTCATGTAATCACACTCATGTTGTCCACCTATTCATTTTCTCGCACCTTCCTCAGTCAAACTCTCCCGCTTTATGGGTAAGGCATCCTGTGAATGGGAAGCAGAAATCCAATATATTGATGATTTTGGCTTTTGAACTTGAAATGAATGTCTGGTGTTAGGCCTGCCAATTGCGCCCTACCCTCTTCTCCTGATGAGATGATGTGAACTTGGTTCTTGTCAGGGCGTGTTGACTAAGTTCAATTTGCTCCAGGACCAGTTGAGGGGGAGAAGACAAAAAGGACCTCACGGTTCGTCGAACTAGTATGTAGAAGTGATGTACGCTTCCACAAGCTTAAAGATCACCAGGCGGGCCACTGAGAAGAAAGGGAAGAGTTGGTAGTAAATACCCCTGGGCACGCAGGCTGGTTAGGAGATGGCAACGGCAAGCATGGTATTGAGGGCAGACAAGGGCAGACAATAAAGAAATGAAGGACACTTTCATCTGAAGGACAATGAGGACAACCTGACGAGTCAATCTGACGGATTATGTGGAGGGCTTTATTTAAGGGAACAGTACCAAGTCGGAACCTAGCAAAGCGAGTTTAAAAAAAGCGTGACAGCGTACCCTGCCAGGCCCAGGGCTGCACCAGGGGTTTGAGTGCACCCAGAGAGTGCTGGCCTCGGACGGTAGTCCACCTGACCTGCCAGTAAGTCCAGATAGCAGAATAGGGAGGAAGGAGGTTGCAGCTGTTTTAGCTACCGCATCTGCCGCCTCATTGCAAGAGATCGCACAGTGAGCCGGTAACCACTGTAAGTGCACTTCACCAAGAGGGAAAAGGAGGATATTACGGTGAACTACCTGAACGATGGAACTATATGTAGGAAGCCTGGAAGAGGCTAAGAGAAGAAGGGAGGACAAACTGTCAGCGAAAATAACTGCAGGAGAAGAAGTAGGATGGGAGGAAAAGAAAAGAAGTGCCTGAAGAATACCAAAAAGTTCGGCTGCCTGGATCGTGTGGTGAGAGTGGTGACGAAATTTAAAAATGAGGTTAAGAATAGGGACCACCACACCAACTCCAACGCCAGCTGCCGGTGCTTCCAATACAGATTCAGCAGTAAAGATAGTAAGGTGGTTAGGGTATGCAGTAGAACAAGGGTCGGCAAATACTACATGGGGCACCACCCTCAATTTATCCTATGGTAGCTGTTGGAAAGGATGTGTGGATGATGAAGGAAAAGGGAAACCACGGCGGGAAAACATAAAACACTTCCTGAGAGGAAGGAAGAGGAAGAGGAAATCCATGGAAGTGGACTAGGCATGAAGCCTTGTCAAGTAGCGGCGACCGGTGGTAGCGACAAGCAAACGGAATTGAATGATCATGTCTCAGAAGAGCATGGAAAGGATGGTGGGCAGGTCGGAAAAGAATCTGGAGAAGGAACTGCCCGCAGCGTTGCTCTCGATGTAGATCAGGTGGAAGAAGCCCAGCTTCGCACTAGAGTGAAGCTGAAGGTGTTGAGCGCCAGGTGATAACTAGGAGGCGAGCAGCGGTGGAATGTACCACATCAAGTCTTGAGAGGAGAGAAGGAGATGCAGAGGAGTATAGGGAAAGCCCGTAGTTGGTTAGACCACCGATGTGGTCTTGGTAATAGTTTCGGAGTCTGCACCGGGAATTACCAAACCGGGAACCAGCAAAGACCTTCATGATGTTGGTGCGATCATGACACAGAGGCGTAAGAGATCAAGGTGCGAGTGCCAACTCAGCCGAGGGGAATAAAATACGATGCCAAGTAATTTTTGCTGCTTGGAGTAGGGGATGGAAGTGCCAAAAATATGAAGGGGAGGGCAAGTGGGAACAGAGCGCTTAAGAGTAAAGAAAGAGGTGACTGATTTTAGAGGATTGATGACTAGACCCCACTGTTCAGCCCACAGAGCAAACTGATCTATTACAGCTTGGAGATGGGCCTGGGCAGATGGAGCAGTGTCGGCAGTGACATGCATTGTGATGTCGTCCGCGTAGATCGAGGTTGTGACATCTGTAGTAGTAGGGAAGTCAGACAGGAGAATATTAAAAAGAAGAGGAGAAATTATCGAGCCTTGATGAACACCTGAGATGTTAGAACAAAACTCAGAGGAAGCTGATGATACGGAAACAGAGAAGGAGCGGTCTCTAAGGAAGCTCGACACCCAACGCAGAAATCCGCCTGGCACCCCGAGAGAGGTCAATTTGCAAAGAATTCCCTGGTGAGAGGCACGGTCAAATGCACCAGAGGTAAAAATAACAGCAAGGATTATTTGCTGGATACGCGGAGCTAATTGAATATTATGTTCAAAGAGAACAAGGGCATCCATGGTACCAATTGGGGGCAGAAACTGAATTGGTGTGATAGAAAGGAGTAATTCCTCTCAAGAAACCAAGTGAGGAGTGCCACTACAAGCCTCTCCATAAGTTTACCATCACAGGAGAGGAGAGCGATGGGCCTGTAGGCAGGCACTGTGGTGGGATCTTTGCCATGTCTTGGAACAGGAACAACCAATGAGGAGCGCCAATGAGGATAGGTTAAAAATGTTTAAAAGAGCATGGTGATGGATCCAGGGCAGGTGAATAAGAAATTGGTTATATAGGAGATCAGAGTCAGAGGAAGAGTGGGAAGGAGACTAGGTAGAAGAGATCGTAGCTCAATGAGGGAGAAACGGTGATTAAGTGTGTTATCTGCATCAGAGGTAAGTTGGTCATGAAGGAAATATGAATTGGGTTCCGACAGCAGGTACACATTAGAAAATTAGAGAGAGAAGTGAGAGGCCAAGGCATTTGTAGCCTCTGTGGTTGAAAGGGGAGAAGACGCGAGGAGAGAAGGAAAGCCGAAAGAGGAAGTCTTCCAGACACTGCCCGGATCAATTTCCAGATCTGTGCTGAAAGGGTACGACGAGTTATCCTGGACAGAAATACATTCCAGGAGGTAGTTTTTTCGGCAGAAAGGTTTTTCATAGCAATAACAGTGCATTTATTAACAGCAGTCTTGCTTGCAAGGGTGGGGTAGCGTTGAAAGAGGCGTATGGCTCTCCGTCAATCACCAACAACCCTGTTACTCACCTAACTCCACCATGGATTGCCAGGGCGACGAGGAACAGCAGATGACCGGAGGGGAAAATGTCGTTGGGCGCCTCCAATACCACTGCTTCAAAGGAGTTATATGCTGCAGTTGCAGTATCTGCTCTTGGAATAGGCAAGGTAGCAAGCTCAGCTGCCCAAGCATACCATGCAGCAGGGGACACATTTTTAGAATTCCATCTGGGACGGAAGGCGATACGAGGATTAGTGCGAGAAACAGAAGAAAGAAGAACTGGAAAGTGATCACTGCCCAGATCTGTCCCCAGAGATATAAGAAAAGAGGGAAAGTGATGGGTTGTAATAAAATGATCAAGGTTTGAAGTAGAGGCAGAAGACGGGACCAATCGTGTTGGGAAGTCAGGAGGATTTAACAACAGGAAGCGGGCACTGCTGCGGAAGAAATTGAACAGAGCACATCCAGTGTAGCTACTGTAAGTTTTCATGGGTTCCTAAGATTGATGGTGAGCAATAAAATCGCCGCAAATAATGCCCTGTGGGCCCAACTGATCCAAGTAATGTGAAAACTCAGTCTGGGAGACACCTTTACAAGGGTTGTTAGCTAGAAGAACTCGTGTCCAAAAGGAATTCACCTCAATATCAACTGCCAGAGCCTGAAGCCCCCCACCAGGAGAAGCAACAAGTAGAACCAGCCTGTACTTTGTATTGTTTGGAATGAGAATTGCTAGTCCACCATATCCATCAGGTTGGTCTTCGCGAAAAACTCGTTATCCAGTTAAGCGGAGATTCTGTGAGGGGTGAAGGTGGGTCTCAGTTACACATATGGCACTGGGAAAACTTGTTTAGATATACTGCCTAAGCTCTGAATTATTTCGCATAAGACCTCTAGCATTCAACTGAAGAAACTGAGTTTGAGTATGAGAGATATGAAGATCCGAGGCCTTGAAGAGGAGAGTGTATGAGCTCGTGAAGACGAGTTTTACATTGCTCTCCCTCACATCAACTAAAGTATAATTCACTTCCTGGAAATACTGTATTTTCTTTTAAGATTAAGTTATTATATTTATGACCAAAGTATCAACTCTCATTGGAAATGTGTCTTATATGCAGTTTTCCCTTTATCGGCGGGAATCCCTCCACACGTCAACTTGCCATCAAGCAGTGCGGGACTCCAGCTCAAAGTTCCCGGCGTATACTGCAAGGAACCATTCAGCAACAAAGATTTTTGGGATCAGCCAATCAGCGCCAGGAGCGGCAACAAGGAGTGAACACAAGCCAATCAACATCTGGGAAACTGCACAGGGATCTTGAAATGCTAAGTTCAGGAATAAAGGAGAGTTTTTAAATTGAAAATTATTTACAAATTGTAATAATAATTTTCGCCCGTTATTAGTCTTAGTTAAACAGTGCTACATTTGGACTGTTTAAAACGTATGGAGGGCATTTTTTAGGGCATTCTACAACAATTGTAAGTAAAGGGTTCCTTTTTCTCTTCTTGTCCCTCAGGCTCACCACGGCGACAAAGTCCTGTCGCCTCTCCTGTCCTGAGCCAGAGTGACACGAACACTCAACCGTCTGTTTACATTTCTCGAGGCTCAAATCGTGGAACATCTGAGGCAAGCTCACGTGTCTCTCAAGGCGTTTAGTGTTTTTTTTTTAATTAAAACATCATTATTCGTTCGTGGAGCATGAACTGCTGCAACATGCCAAAGCTAGTTACTGTGTGGTAAGTGTCTTCATGTAGTGTGAATATACCAAGCTAGTGAAGACACTGTGAAGTGTATATTTTATATTATCGGTAAAGACTCGACTGAGAAATTAGAAATTTTCACTGTTCCCTTCATCACGTCTTACAGGCCAATTACTAACTGAATGAAACCACAATTAAAATACTCATCTAGGTATTACTGGCCAATCCACATGGTAAATTAATCACTAATTCTGTGGAATTATTTAGAACGAGGGCTATACCTTGGAACCACAAAGAGTTCCACAGAAGACAGGTAAGAATTCTAAAGTATTTCACTACGTTCCTACCTCAGTGACGAAACTAGAACCCCTAATTCTCAAGTTCTACAAATGACTCCAGCATCTCATACTAGGTTTCTAAATCTAGAGCAAACTAATAATTACACTATAGATTTGTACAGAAGGATATTCCCTGTATCCTCCTGGATGCAAGATTTAAACCATACACAACTAAAATGTACAGTTGCAGCTAGCTATAGGGAATTCCTCTTCCCTCATTTCAATTATTTACAATTTATTTATATTACTGATTCATTATCCTTGATTAGCTATAATAAAATATTCAAATTGGTATCCTGTTCACATGGTGTGGCAATCTTTATGTCTGAATAGCACCCCCACCTTGGATCGTGCCTATGTATAAATATATAGTGTAAATAACATATTTTCAAATAGGTTCAAATATACAACCTTGTACATTCAAGTAAGGGGAGAATTAGGCATTCATAATTCTTAATAATAAACCTAACAGGCAAATTATATTCTAAATGTTTTCTCTTAGAATTGTGGAGCTTAAGCGTCTCATTTATTCCTGGTAGCTACACCCGTAAAGGTATGCTATTTCTATTTAAATGTTCATTCACTAGATGCACCCATTACGTCTGCCTGTATGAGGCAGGCAGTATGATGTGTAATTGTCTCCCATGTGGCATAATTGGTTTAGCCAATCATTTTTGTGCAGCCTTCATTTTATGCTGCGGATTGGCGCAGAACAACAGTAACAACTCCCTCTGTTTGTACGCCATCCCCTGCTGGCACGCCTCTGAGACCAAACTCGTGGACCTTGCTTCCATCACTGTCAGCGTCCTTGATTTTCTTGCCGGCTTTCCTATCTCCTCTCTTTTCCCCTTCTATATTACCTCGGATGTCTTCTCTCAGGTAAGTTGGGAATTTATAATTCCACAATACCAAAGATTTCATGTCATGTCCTTGTCCTTGCCCTTGTCTGGTATAGGTGCGCGCCCATAATACTCAACCCTTTTTCATCTTATTTAATAATTTTAATTATATTTATTTCGTTTTTTTTTTAATCAGAAATTAATGCACAGAGCCCCGCCAAAGGCTACGCCCAAGGGTGCTTGATTTGTAAATAATTAAATTCATATTTTAATTTAAAACATATCGAAGGTGCCTTGAAATTGCCAGCGCCGTGTACACTTGAATTATTACAGCTCACCGAAGCTAACTTTAGCTTTTCAACTAAACTGGTTTAGCCAACTGGTAACACACTAATCAACCAAAACCTCTTTGGAGGTGACCAGACTGCACTGAGGCAGCAATGGCTAGTGCTGCTCTGTAATATTTACAGCGGGTTGAGGAATATGCATGAGGGGAATTACATAAGTAATAAACGAGGAGTTCATCAAAGTCACAAGCAGTGGTGATATGCAAATGAGACAAACACTTAGCACACCGGGCTTTACGGCAACAGGAGATAGCTCCATGTCCGTATCGCTGGCAACGGAAACAACGGATAGGAGGCATGGTATGGGGGAGAACAAGCAATGATCTTAGTGGAAAAACACTCGATCAGGAATGTCTGAGCTGCACTCAACAGAGACAAGCATTGAGCTTGCAGAGGAGTACAGTGAGTTGTCAGCAGTGAGGGCATTGCGGGGGAAAATCTCATGAAGACAGTATGGAGTTTGAAGGAGAAGATGGAGAAACAGTCAATAATAATTTAATTTGCGACTCTGAAAGAGAAAGGATCGATCGATCATCAAGATCTTGCAGATAAAAAGTTACCTCCCCATGTAGGCAGTGTGGGTCTGAGGGACTCCTAAGTAAGTTGATTGTGGACAAATGAGTTGATGACGTCCTGAAAAGGGATAAGTTCATTTATGTTGATCTGCCCTCTAATTACTGTGCCCTTCTGGCTAAGTTCCAATGAGCTGGACAGAAGGCAGGCTCAGGCTGGCCATAATGAAAGGCAGTTATTAAAGATGTTGATTGGAAGAACTTTACTGCATGTCTACTCGTTGGATGAGACAGACCAGAGATGATGAGGATGCAGTGAGATAAGTAGAGGTAGAGTTAGAGTTGAGGTCGGTTGCTATTTTCTGATGACCAGCCGAGGATGATGAAGCATAAAACTGTGACAAGTTCTCTGAGGCAGCACGTTTCAAGCTATTGGTTTTACTTTTTTTTTGAAGATGGTGGTGGCCATGCCATGGCCACCATCCGCCGGCTCAAGCTGGGAGAATGCCCCCCCCCCAGTCATGAGGCAACGTGGGAGCAGGATTTTTTTATAATATACGTACCAGTAATGTTGATGGAAGATTTGATGAGTTGAGTGGATTTCATTTCCAGTTAATAATCTGCACGTTATCAAGAGCGAATTGCAAGTAGTTTGTAGATCGTGGGACAATACTTGTCACATTGGCCAGTTCATAACCATGTACATGTAAATACAACATGATTTCTGTAAAGTCAGTTTGAATTTACAAATATTTTCATATTTATTTTAGGTATTGTTGAATTTACACGCATCCGATAAACTTAGCCGGTGTTTCACTTCTGTAAGTCCTGTTCTCGGATGTCTTGTTGACTCTACATAAATCTGGTAACTATTACATGATATTTTATGGCGCCTCAATTTACATGAATTTGTGGAGCCTCAAGTTTGTTCATGATTTCGATTCATAAAAAAGTATCATTCACGCTGTTTTCATTGCTGAAATAAACTTTAATATTATAATGAAAAAAATTGAATTGAACGCTATATACTTAATTGATTTCCATGTGAAAAATATGCATGGCTCAGTGGTATCAGTCTCCGCCTCATGGGAGGAATGTCTCGGGTTCAAACCCCACTCGTCATGAAACTGTTACCTCTTTTCCTATATCAATGGAAACTCAAGCTTGTGTACCACTTTCACCCTTGAATTAAAATCAAACGATTATCATATATTCAAGAGTATAGATTATCAATAATTTTCGATTGAAAGCTAATTTTTGTATATAACATGCATGTAATAGTAACATGACGAAATCATTTAAATTCAATAATACGAAAATTTTAATTTGAAAAGACAAAGCCCATTGGAGATAATTCAATAAATCACGTCATGTTGAATTTATGATATACATGTCACTATTGCCATACAATTCTCTCAGTGTAGCTGCCTCAAATCTTGAAGATAGTGCGGTGAAGAGCGTTTACTCCTGGAACCAAATACGGTACTCTCCTCCTGATGGTCCCGCATGCAGGTAAATTAATTGCATCTTGACAGAAACTTATTTGGACATCAGAAATAAGAATCGAGAATAATGCATTATGATCGCGCAATAATCGAATATATTGATAAAACTGTAGTCAAATTTTCTTTTCGACGTTTCTCCTCAGATGCTCGAAATACAAACATCTGAATGACGAGTTACTTCCTTTATTAGAAAAACTATTTGAGTGAGGTGGGGTGAGTGAGGTGGGGTGAGTGAGGTGGGGTGAGTGAGGTGGGGTGAGTGAGGCGGGGTGAGTGAGGTGGGGTGAGTGAGGTGGGGTGAGTGAGGTGGG
>SDVV010026160.1:0-12304 GCA_016164225.1 Gammarus roeselii | reverse complement strand
AGATGGCTTCATTAAACTATTGCTCCTAAGATGGCTTCATTAAACTATTGCTCCTGAAATAGCTTCATTAAACTATTGCTCCTAAGATGGCTTCGTTAAACTATTGCTCCTAAGATGGCTTCATTAAACTATTGCTCCTAAGATGGCTTCATTAAACTATTGCTCCTAAAATGGCTCCATTAAACTATTGCTCCTAAGATGGCTTCATTAAACTATTGCTCCTAAGATGGCTTCATTAAACTATTGCTCCTAAGATGGCTTCATTAAACTATTGCTCCTAAGATGGCTTCATTAAACTATTGCTCCTAAGATGGCTTCATTAAACTATTGCTCCTAAAATGGCTTCATTAAACTATTGCTCATGATTTCAAGCGATCCACTTCAAAGGTCAACGATCCAGCAGGAGTAATTTCTGGTATGTAAAGATCTGCTTTGATTCCCGTAAACCAAACGCACTTTTGGTATAAAGATCTGCTTTGATTCCCGTAAACCAAACGCACTTTTGGTATGAAAAGATCTGCGTTGATTCAAAACGACAACCCCCTAAAGCGCGCAGCCTTCTTTCCCTTTCCCACCGGGAAATAAACGATGGAACCAATCTGGTGTCCAAACATTGCATTTTATAGCCGTAGTTAGATACAGAGTCGTGTCTAATTCTGCCAATAAATAAGATAGAACGAATAATTAATGAGCTTCAGAGAAGTTTGATTACGTCGCCTGCTCGATTCAAATAACCTAAGTCAACTTAGTGGACAGATCCTCGTCACGCGACGTGTGGTCATTCTCCACTTGATCACAGTTGATCAATGAAGTCGGGCATGGTCAACAAGAAAGTTGAGAGGCAGTCTGTTCTATGCAGGATCAACTGCGTTACATATATTTCATGTACAGTAGCGAACAAAAATTCGTTTATGGTTAGTCTGTAACCGGAAAAACAAATTCGACTTTTCCCACGTGGAATTTAACTTTATAAAGAAATTATTTACGTTACTATGTGTAGACAAAGCTTCTTAATGGGTAATAATAATCAAATTTCCGATAAGTTTTAATATGGGGCGGAAAATGGACATAGAAGATTTCACTTAGTTTCAAATCATAAACGAATTTTTGATTGCTACTGTACATAGAAATATATGCAACATGCGTTGAAGCGACAATCAGCGAAATCATTTTCAGAAGCATGCAATGTTTTCCAACTTCATCATTACCGTAGGTAAAGTTTCAACGAAGCTTTTATGATTGTAAGAGTCTCATCGAGAGCCTTCCGTAATCTTCAGGTAAAAGCGAGCCCGAGCATAACATCTTTTCTTTAGGCCTACCTTTACCTTTCCCATGTCGATTTTCATTCAAATTTTAGTTAAAAAATAATTCAGAACATTAGAATTTATAGCGGATGAGTATTTACGCGGAAACATCTATTTTTATGCTCACTCAGTTTGTTCATTGTTAGGTAGAACTTACTAAACCGTTTCGAGCAGCTGTGCTCGAGCTTACTTTCTACAATGACGCCAAGAGCGTCGCTCGTGTGCTCCCTTATCCTCTATTATAGCTTTGACAATCCTTTTTGATGACACGTTCATCAATTAATAGGGCTCATTTTTATGGTGGTCAAGGTACTTCATCAACCTAACTTGGCGAACTTGGCGTTTTTTTTGTGTGTGAAAATTAGAATTTGAGGTTGTGCTTTGATTTAATTCTTCGATCATTAAATGTTGTTTTATTATAAAACGGTCCATCATACACAATCATTATTGTTAACTCGGCTCCCTTTCGGGGCCTATGACAGCCAAGGTCACTATAGTCTGGCTATGGCCGTCTCCTGGGCCTATTATATTCTGGCTAAGGCCGTCTCCTGGGCCTATTATATTCTGGCTAAGGCTGTCTCCTAGGACTATTATATTCTGGCTAAGGTCGTCTCCTGGGCCTATTATATTCTGGCTAAGGTCGTCTCCTGGGCCTATTATATTCCGGCTAAGGCCGTCTCCTGGACGTATTGTATTCTGGCTAAGGCCGTCTCCTGGGCCTATCATATTCTGGCTAAGGCTGTCTCCTGGGACTATTATATTCTGGCTAAGGTCGTCTCCTGGGCCTATTATATTCTGGCTAAGGTCGTCTCCTGGGCCTATTATATTTCGGCTAAGGCCGTCTCTCGGACGTATTATATTCAGGCTAAGGCCGTCTCCTGGGCCTATCATATTCTGGCTAAGGCTGTCTCCTGGGCCTATTATATTCTGGCTAAGGCCGTCTATTATATTCTGGCTAAGGTCGTCTCCTGGGCCTATTATATTCCGGCTAAGGCTGTCTCCTGGACGTATTATATTCTGGCTAAGGCTGTCTCCTGGGCCTATTATATTCTGGCTAAGGTCGTCTCCTGGGCCTATTATATTCTGGCTAGGGCCGTCTCCTGGGCCTATTATATTCAGGCTAAGGCTGTCTCCTGGGCCTATTATATTCTGGCTAAGGTCGTCTCCTGGGCCTATTATATTTCGGCTAAGGCCGTCTCCTGGACGTATTATATTCTGGCTAAGGCCGTCTCCTGGGCCTATTCTATTCTGGCTAAGGCTGTCTCCTGGGCCAAGTATATTCTGGCTAAGGCCGTCTCCTGGGCCTATTATATTCTGGCTAAGGCCGTCTCCTGGGCCAATTATATTCTGGTTAAGGCCGTATCCT
This sequence comes from Gammarus roeselii, assembly GCA_016164225.1. Lineage (NCBI taxonomy): Eukaryota > Metazoa > Arthropoda > Malacostraca > Amphipoda > Gammaridae > Gammarus > Gammarus roeselii. The sequence continues at coordinate 9,634 of SDVV010026160.1, read as the reverse complement.
GGGCCTATTATACTCTGGCTAAGGCCGTCTCCTGGGCCTATTCTCACCAAATGGATCATTAAAGAACATTGTTTAGGGCAGCACAAAGATTACTCCCAAGGATTTCATCACTTGATGTCCCTTCTTCTCTCCACACAACCACAAGATGTTGAAATCACCAAATCCAGATTTTCCTGACATTATTCAATCAGTACCAAAACGTGTATCTTGGGTTCAAGTTACATGCAGGAAGAATCAATGCCGCAGCTATCGACAGGGAAATTCATATTTCGTGGCAGAAAAAGTTATTTGTAATCTAAAAAAATTACAATACCAAGAATCTGATTTTATATCCTATGTTTTAACTCTCCTTCGATTGAAAATACAATCACCGACTAAGGACAGCTAATTTAATTGACTCCGAAATTATACCCCAAAAGTGGCTTGGAATATTCATTAATTGATTATTCAAAAGGGAGGATGAAATTTGTGACCCACGCACGGTCAATTAACAGTACATAATCAGTCGATGAGTCCAGGCGTTAATCGCCAAAACTTCTTCAGTTTTCTGGGATAATGTGACGTTTGATTATTACCATTCATCTAAATAATATCCTTCATTCAGCTTTAATCGTTCATTCAGCAATTATCGTTCATTCAACAAATGTCGTTCATCCAGCAACTATCGTTCATTTGGCCAGTATCGTTCATTCACCAGTTATCGTTACTTCAGATACCATCGTCCATTCTGTAATAATCGATCATTCTGCAATACTTGTTCATTCAGCAATAATCGTTCATTCAGCATTAATCGTTCATCCAGCAATTATCGTTCATTCAGCAGCTAGCGTTCATTCAGCAGCTATCGTTCATTCAGCAACTATCGTTCATTGAGAAATCACAGTTCATTTTGCAATTAGCGTTCATTTTGCAACTATCGTTCATTCAGCAATTAATGTTCATTCAGCAATTATCGTTGAGACAACAATTATTGTTCATACAGCAATTATCGTTCAATCAACAATTATCGTTCATTCGGCAATTATCGTTCATTCAACAACTATCGTTCATTCAGAAGATATCGTTCATTCAGTAACTATCGTTCATTCAGCAATTACCGTTCATTCAGAAATTAATGTTCATTTTGCTATTATTGTTCATTTTGCTATTATTGTTCATTTTGCTATTATTGTTCATTTTGCTATTATTGTTCATTCAGCAATTATCTGCACGATTTCCATCTATGTCACTCAAACTGAAGTAGTTTAGACGGGTAATGCCTTGAGTGTTTACGGTACAGTCAAGGCAGGCGTCCGGGTAATGCCTTGACTGTTTACGGTACAGTCAAGGCAGGCGTCCCGGTAATGCCTTGACTGTTTACGGTACAGTCAAGGCAGGCGTCCGGGTAATGCCTTGACTGTTTACGGTACAGTCAAGGCAGGCGTCCGGGAAATGCCTCGACTGTTTACGGTACAGTCAAGGCAGGCGTCCGGGTAATACCTTGACTGTTTACGGTACAATCAAGGCAGGCGTCCGGGTAATGCCTTGACTGTTTACGGTACAGTCAAGGCAGGCGTCCGGGTAATGCCTTGACTGTTTACGGTACAGTCAAGGCAGGCGCCCGGGTAATGCCTTGACTGTTTACGGAAAAGTCAAGGCAGGCGTCCGGGAAATGCCTCGACTGTTTACGGTACAGTCAAGGCAGGCGTCCGAGAAATGCCTTGACTGCTTACGGTACAGTCAAGGCAGGCGTCCGGGTAATGCCTTGACTGTTTACGGTACAGTCAAGGCAGGCGTCCGGGAAATGTGGACTCACTAAATGATATATGTAACAAGCCGTTAAAACGCATTAGTAAACAATGCCGAGCGGGTGACAACGCATTGACATGAGTTTTGTAATGTGTAATATTGTGCAGCTTGCTGACACTGACAGGTGACATTATTCAGCTCAATTAGCGGATAACAAGCGCCGCGGTTACAAACTTGGACGCAGGAGCATAGCCAATGAGGGGAGAGGAAGGGGGAGAGGATTGGGCAGCCAGTCAGCTTCTCCCACCCCTGGAACTGAAAAATAGGGATAAATTGCATAGAAATGGTCGAAAAAGACAGTGACAAATCTGCCGTCCTCGTCATACTTGTTGGGGAAATTCTGGTTTTACGCCTGCTTGGGAGACAGTTGTGATAGAAATCAAGGAAAACTGGAGAAATTTATTCAGTGAATTCGTTGAATAATAGAAGACGCGAGAAGGGGAACAGGAAGTCGTACCATTAGTGTATGCATTTCAAGTTATGTAGCTACCAAGTACGCGTTTATTGACGGATTTCTACTGGATCATCGGTTGATCAATGACTGCTCAGTAGCGTTTATTATCGGGTTTCTACTGAGTCATTGGTTGATCAATGACTGCCCAGTACACATTTATTATCCGATTTCAACTGAGTCATCGGTTGACCAATAACTGCCTAGTACGCGTTTATTGACGGATTTATATTGGGTCATCGGTTGACCAATAACTGCCCTGTACACGTATATAGACGGATTTCTACTGAGTCATCGGTTAAGGTCTCAAGAAAGTCACCTGCTATTGATATTCAACATGAAGGAATCAGTCATAGGAGGTTCGTTGATACACGCGGACTGGGCAAGTGTGCCAACACAGCCCAATAAATCTGACTGAACAAGTATGCCAACACAGCCCAATAAATTCATAACTCCATTTTGTTTTGATTGCTCCTGATGCTTAACCATGACCATTGAAATAAGATTAGGAAGTGTGTGACTCGAAAGCATTTAGTCGGTGGAACGGCCAAGATCAATGCATTCAGAGAAACATCATCAACGATAAAAAAGACGGGTGGTGTGAAAATATAGACTGCGGTCAGCATCTTATCCCTTATCAATGGGAATGGGTTTCATTAGAGATGAATAAAATTGGTGGGCAATCGACAAAACAGAATTTTCAATAGGATACCCGTCGCAAAAGGGTGAAAACAAGGTATGGTATGCAGGACGTGACGGCTTGGAGCTGATCTAAACTCATTTTTCTGGTTAAGGAGCGGATCTAAACATATTTTTTCTGGTGACGGAGCGGATCTAAACACATTTTTTCTGGTGACGGAGCGGATATAAACACATTTTTCTGCTGACGGAGCGGATCTAAACACATTTTTCTGCTGACGGAGCGGATCTAAACACATTTTTCTGCTGACGGAGCGGATCTAAACACAATTTTCTGGAGACGGGGCTGATCCAAACACATTTTTGTGATACTAATAAGGCTGCCATTGTTGTTTTTTGTTTCATTGTTGAAGTGGTACGTCAGTGCTACTATCGCGGCATGTGACGTCATTGCGACGTCATTGTTGAAATGGTACGTCAGTGCTACTATCACGGCATGTGACGTCATTGCGACAGAAAATACGGAAGCAAGCCGTATTCATCCCATTTCTAATCTCTTGCACAAGTGCCTTCCATGAATCAACCTTTCTCAGAGGCTGGGACGAAATATCTGGTCGTAGATATGACTGGCTGGCATCACACAGTTGAATTGGATTCCATCGTAGCTTTAAATTCCCAGCATATGATGTTCGCAAACAAACTGCATGTTAATATTATAACACGTACTCTTAAGTTTCAGTAACAGGTCCTAGCTCACGACTTCTTGGGACGCAGGCTTGTGCAACTTTGTCTTCCTCTTCAAGGTCAGCTCTCCCAGAAGAAAAACAAGAAAACAGTATGAAGTGCAAAGTTGGTCACAGGACGGATCATTGGATTAATATGTAAGAGTTTAAAACTTAAACCAACAACGGATGGTCACCAAAATTGTTCCATGAAACAAAACAAAAAGGCATATTTTAACATCAGTTACAGCATAACTAAACCACCGTCAATAACTTAGTTTTCTTTTAAAATTCAACGTAAATTTGACATTACAAAATACGAATAATATCATCATTCGCAGATTCTCGCGATAAACAATGTTTAAAGTTCGTGCCTGGCTACACGTTTTTTAAGGGGAGGCTTATGTATAAACCACTTCCCGTCACCCAAACACATAAGATACGGCCATAGTCTTCGCACATCTATTGCAGTTAAAACTGACTTTGTGATCATCGAATTCTGGTATAGGAGATTGGAATCCCAGCCATACCAAGCAGAGGCTTACAGAACCCACAGCCATACCAAGCAGAGGCTTACAGAATCCCCAGTCATACCAAGCAGAGGCTTACAGAACCCACAGCCATACCAAGCAGAGGCTTACAGAACCCCCAGTCATACCAAGCAGAGGCTTACAGAACCCCCAGCCATACCAGGCAGAGGCTTACAGAACCCCCAGTCATACCAGCAGAGGCTTACAGAACCCCAGCCATACCAAGCAGAGGCTTAGAGAAGCCCCAGCCATACCAAGCAGAGGCTTACAGAACCCCCAGTCATACCAAGCCGAGGCTTACAGAACCCCCAGTCATACCAAGCAGAGGCTTACAGAACCCCCAGTCATACCAAGCAGAGGCTTACAGAACCCCCAGTCATACCAAGCAGAGGCTTACAGAACCCCCAGTCATACCAAGCCGAGGCTTACAGAACCCCCAGCCATACCAAGCAGAGGCTTACAGAACCCCCTGCCATACCAAGCAGAGGCTTACAGAACCCCCTGCCATACCAAGCAGAGGCTTACAGAACCCCCAACCATACCAAGCAGAGGCTTACAGAATCGCATGGATGGTGGTTCTAGTCCCTGTGTCGTAGAACTTGCGTAAACTTTCTCAAGATTTATGGATTGACTGGGAAATGTGTATACTTCTAACACAGAACGCAATTAAGTACTACAAGTTCGGTGTTAATGGTTCATAACACTCAGAACAAACTAATCTACTGTTCAGAACACTGCTAAGAACACTCAGAACAAGCTAATCTACTGTTCAAAACACCGTTGAGAACACTCAGAACAACCTAATCCACATGGGTGCCGATCAAATGACTAAGAGGAACGTTCGTGAAAATGACAGAAATAGACACTTTTAATTATGACGCTATTTATTATGCGTGGAAGAGGAGATATACTGTTCAGTGGTCTCACGCGATAGTAAATCAAAGCCAGTACAATTGAATTTGTATTTGGGTCGAATGGTACTTCATACCAAATCTCTTAGCCTATCGTGTCTGATTCCCTCTCTAGAGCAGTGGAACGAAACCTTGAGCATCATCCGTGATTGGTTAAACAGTGGTCAATAGTCGGAATCGTATCGCATGAGAATCATCTATGATTGGTCACACAGTGGTCAATAGTCGGAATCGTATCGCATGAGTATCATCTATGATTGGTCACACAGTGGTCAATAGTCCTAATCGAATCGCATGAGCATCATCTATGATTGGTTATACAATGGTCAACAGTCCTAATCGTATCGCATGAGTATCATCAATGATTGGTCACACAGTGGTCAATAGTACGCATCGTATCGCGCAAGGCATGGGATTTGTCGACGCTTATTCACGTAGCTCTCACAAACTCTATCCGAATTACCCTATTCTTTGATGCCACGTGACGTTGAACGTAGAGTCACACCCTTAATTCGATCAATAAAAAACAAAAATTGACGTGATTTTTAAGCATCTTCAGGATCATGGAGACAACCTCGGGTTTCCCACTACGTTTTTCCACTAGGGTTGCCCCACGGGTGGTTGCCTCACATGGTTTTTCCTGCAATGGTTATCACAGCAGGGATATCCATCCAGGTTTTTCCTGCAATGGTTATCTCAACATGGTTGTCCCACCAGGAATATCCCACTAGGGTTGTCCCGTTAAGGTTGTCCCTATTGGTTTGTACTACCAGGACTGCATACTAGGGCTATCCACCAGGATTATCCCCCATGATTGTTCCAACAAGGTTGCCTACTTGGTTTGTACTACCAGGGTTGCATTCTAAGGCTATCCACCAGGATTATCCACCATGAGTGTTCCAACAAGGTTGCCCCACTTGGATTGTTCTACCTATGTTGTCCCATCAGGATTGTTCCTCGATGGTTGCACCACCAGCGTTATCCCCCAACGGTTTTCACACCAGAGCTTTCACACTATGGTAGTCCAATCGGGCAATCTTACTAGGGTTGACCCACCAGGATTGCCGCAACCTGGATTTTAGACTGGGGATGTCCAACTAGAGTGGTCCTAGAAGGGTAGTTCTACGATAGTGGTTCCGTCAGAATTATCCCACATGGGTTTTCATACTATGGTTAGCCCACTAGAATTTTCAAACTAAGTTGTGCCTTAGGGTTGTCCTCCTATGTTTAGCCCGCCTGGGTTGTCCTCCAATGGTTGTCCTACCAGAATTATCCCACTCAAGTATTCTCACCAGGGTTTTCACACTAGGGTTCTCTCACCAGAATTGTCCCACTAGGGTTGTCCCACCCATGTAGTCACCAACAAACACAGTCCAAGGATGCACTACTCGAGTTCACTTCAACTCACCGGGTCCTGAAGTTGGTGCTCCATTGGATCCTATTCCTGCTCCTCCTGGGCCACCCGCTGGTCCCATCGGTCGCGGTCCTCCAGGACCCATCATTCCAGGCCGAGGTCCTCTTTGCATAGCCCCATTCATCGGAGCAGGCCCTCCTCTTGGTCCCATGGGCCCCATTCCGGGTCTCGGTGGTCCCCCCATTCCAGGCGGCATTCCCGGTCCAATTGGGGCACCCCCGGGGCCACGAGGTCCCATTCCAGGAGGCATTCCTCTCGGAGGGGTCATACCCGGTCTTGGTGGTCCTCCTCTAGGCCCCATAGGTCCCATTGGTCCCATGGGGCCCATCCCCGGAGGTCTGGGGCCCATTGGACCAGGAGGCCGACCCATTCCACCCGGCGGACCAGGACCACCTGGGCCACCCATGCCTCCTGGCCCAGCTGAGGTCATTGGCTGTTGTGACATGTTAGACCCAGGGCCCATCCCAGGTCCTTGGCCCATTCCTGGTCCTTGTCCCATTCCTGGTCCCATTCCTGGTCCTTGTCCCATTCCTGGTCCTTGTCCCATTCCTGGTCCTTGACCCATTCCTGGTCCCATTCCTGGTCCCATTCCTGGTCCCATTCCTTGTCCCATTCCTTGTCCCATTCCTGGTCCTTGACCCATTCCAGGTCCTTGGCCCATTCCAAGTCCCTGTCCCATTCCTGGTCCACCTTGCCCCATTCCAAGTCCTTGTCCCATTCCAGTCATTCCAGGCCCTTGCCCCATTCCAGGTCCCATCATGGACCCCGGACCCCCCATTCCTGTGGGTCGTGCTCCCGCGAGCCCCGGGCCCATGGGCCGCTGTGCTGGTGCCCCCATGCGGGGTACAGGCTGGCGAGGTGGGCCCGGTCCCCCGCCGGGTGCCCCCGTGCTGCCCCCGCCCTCCACTGTCCCCACGAGCGAGTTCAGCATTTTGTTGGCGAAGCTGAACATGGTGGCGGGAGGTAGATGGCGGGCAGCGGGAAAGACGGCGGCGGCGGGAGAGTATAGATGTTAACAGTACACGGTACAACACAGCACTGGCACGGCCTGCCCGCCACAGCACGCACTCACGCACACATAGACACACGAACGCCGAGCCTTGTCCCCCCTACCCCGCTCGCCCCCCCCGATCAATAAGAGGGAGAGTCCAAGTGGACGGTGCGCGGGGGACGGAACTAGACGCGCATTGATTACCGCCCGCCACCGTCTCTCTCTCTCTCTCTCACGCCGCTGCTGCCGCCACCCGCCGGCCGCCGCTTTTCTTCCGCCAATGCATGAACCAGCAGCCACCGCCGCCATTCCTCCGCCATGTGGCGACGGTATCGGGCACACTTCAGTGTCGTCTCGCCGCCAAAATCAACACATTGTGTGGGGAATAGGCCCCGGGCGATTTCACGTATCGACGGACCAGGTTTCAAAATAACACCAACCGCCTTAAGAACAAATAATTCACCACGGGCGCATACCCAATAATTACCCAATGATGGGGTCGGAGGAGGGTGGATGGGCAATCGGTCAAATTACCGTGACCCATTCTTAGGGATTCAATACCTTTCAATATTTTAATCCAACCAAGTGTTGGCCCAGGGGGGGGGGGTTGAACTCTTGGATTAGTTTAGCTGGCAACCACGCTTCGACTCGCTTTCTAACGGACTCACTGCAAGCATCTGAGTCCACAGAGCGCTGATTGTGTCCTAATCTGAGTACTTGCGACGACAAGTTAATTGGAGAAGCTAGTACTTCATGCTTGCTTGAAGTACTTGCTTCTCCAACGGTCTAGTACTAGTACTCAAGTACTCAACAGAGGCTCCAGAAACAAATTGAAATGCGAATGCAGCTTTCAGACAATTTTAGAAGAAAATAATTGTTCGTATTAACAATTCATATATTTAGCTGGCAAACAAGTGTAAATTAATTATGTATACACCACAAATTGGGTGGATTATGAACATAAATGACATTTACCTGCGACGCACATGGTATTCTTTCAAGGGGAGAGGGCCACCCAAACTATGAAGAGAGACCAACCATAACAATATTTACCGTAAGGAAAAATTGATTGGTAATTGTGCATATAATTTCCTACAAAGGGAAAGGGGGAATGTCGCATCATTTCCCACCCCCTTCTCCCATCGGTGCACCACCTGCCGGATATTTGACTTAAAGGAGCATGAAGGTTTCAGTTGGTCCTCTCATTGGTCAAGAAAAAAATTACCCTTATGCATTCTTTTACGGATGGGACTCATATTATGAGGGTGGGGGACCTGGGCCCCTCATCCCTCCAAGAATGCCTCCTACACGCCGCCCTCAGTTTAGGAGGAAACAGCTGTATGACCAACCAAACAACTAATTGGTATGGTTGGTGTGCTAAAATCATGGAACAAGTACTGATACTCAAAGTTGGACATATTGCAATAACTAATTACAATTTGCATCACTTTAACCGAATTTCTCGAAGCAGAGTTAGACAAAATACTTTGTCAATGTATTGAGTTACATTATGATACACTGCTACGTTGATTCTTATTCCATACTCCAATCATCTTATGACTCCTGCATAAGTCAGGCATCTTCATGAAGCAAATCCACATCACAGCATTGCACGTAACACCATTCATTTGTGTGAACTCCGTGCAACTTGTTTGTTTCCAAACAGATGTTTCTGAACATTGTAAGAATCACTTGGCATTTTTCAGAGCATCATAAGAATTTCTTTGCGTATTTCAGAGCATTGTAAGAATCTTTTTGCGTATTTCTTCTACCGCAAACTCTTGGATTCACGATCCGTGGTTCCAAATGTTATCGTATCTTCCGTTCAGCTGTAAAAGTTTGACAATATTGGTAAATACGACCCAAGCGGATGAAAATGTTTCCCCAAACAGCAGTCAGCTGACTTTGAATTGAATAACAATAAGCGAGAACTTATTCCATAATGAGAGTTTCTTGTCGATTTTGCGCATATACGAAGGCACGTTAATAATCAAGTCCGACTAGCCCGGCCCTGATATATTACAATCAATATCGATCATTAGGCTGGAGCCAAAGCTTACTTTCAATATTCACGAATTCGAATAGTATTCCTTTTATATTATCTTTTGCGAATGCTCAGATTTATTGCATTAATACATATGGTGTGTTTCCTCTTGTACATTTATGTATATATACATATACATATATA
>SDVV010026159.1:0-12304 GCA_016164225.1 Gammarus roeselii | reverse complement strand
CCGCCCTTGGCATCCCGCTGTCGGGATGGTCGTGGGTGGGGGGGGCCCGGCCATTATGACGCGGCGGGGGTAAACCAGTGAAAACTGTGGGCCCTGCTGCTGACGACGGTTCCTCGGTACATTCGGGACCCAGAGTGTAAATTGAGGGGCTACCGGCCGGACCCTTTAGCACAAAAGGGCTAAGTGGTGTGAATGTGAGCGTGTGAGGGTGTGAGGTGCGCCTTGCCGTCGGCCACCCCCCTTTCTGGGGGATGCGGCCTAGTGTCTGTATCTGTATCTGTATAAGAAAATCTATGGGGGATTCTGCTTATGATTGAGAACGTAAAAGCGTCAATTGCCAGGCACTAATAGCCAAGACAGAACAATAGGAAATATGACATATATACATGAAGAGCAAATCCTGTAAGCAGCTGAGGGCCAAAAATTGTATCAAAGCGAGCTGAAAAATGTTCAACTTCAGAGCCCAGTTTTGACCAAATTTATTTTGAAAAGCCGGTGTGAAGACCTACACATGGTGCGGTTCTTTAATCTGGGCAACAAAGCATCCCTGCATTATTGGCAATGCATTAGGAGCAACACCAGTAACATGTTCAAGATCAGAGCTCGATTTTAGAAAACCGTAAGTTATTGGTTTCATTAGAATCCTTAACAGACGAAATCCATGCATAATTGTTGAAGCCTTGGCATTTCGAAAGTTGGCATTCCAGATGGTACAGACGGACGTAGGCAGTGACAGTAGCCCTTTCGAGCATGAGAGGTCAAGGGCTAAGAAGACATATTAGCAATAGCTAGCTCTAAATACACGAACTCTATAAAGCAATAGTTACATGCTAATAGTAAACAAATGTAAATACTGGATCAAAATGTAACTAACATAATTTTCTCAAAACAAATTCTATAGTTAAAAAAGTAAGATTTTTTTATTATAAGTAGATGGCTAAGATAAAAATCCCAACATAAGTTGAAGTGCATCAAAATGAGAGGAGGTCATAAGGCCTGCCAGAGATTTACATAGATTACTAGGGCTTAATCCCCTAACCATGCTCCCACCTCGACATCCACGGCGACGTGCGTGGAATCTCTGAGGTCCTCAATGAGTCTGTCCAGCATGTCGGGGCTGTCCACCATCACGAAGGGCGTCGCCTCCATGAGCGGCGGGAAAATGGGCTCGACTCTGGTGCTGATCATGCGCTCGTCAGGCGACCAATGCTGCAACTCGAACTCGTAGGGATGTGAGTAGCTGGGAAAGAAGGAAGGATATGGGTGAAACTTTCAGAGTGAGCTGGACAAGAGGGTATCTAATAGCGACCACACCAGCCATAAACCATAGAAACCTCTTCACAAGACCTTTGATGCTCTGTTCACAATAAAAACCTTTGCAAATAACTGCAGGCCATATGAATACAAATTTTTTTTTGGAAAGTAAAACAGATGAGGTCGGCATTAATTTTATATCATGGCTGCGAGTGACAAGACGCATTGTAAATTGAGTGCAACCTACCGCTGAATAGTCACAGTGAAGACTCAAAACAATTAGGATTACTTTAGTTTTCAAAAATTGTTAGCTAGCTATCCCAAACAAATGAAAACGAGGACGAAGTCTTCAGCCAGAACAGTTAAATTTCCTTCGCGATGTCTCATAGAACTCAGCAAATATGTCGTAATTACTAACAATTCCTTGCCATCCTCTGTGATGCAGAGCATGATGGCCAGCGGCTTCTTGCTGTTGGGCTTGTCTTTGATGATGGGCATGAAGGGCGTCTTGGCAGAGTTGTCCACCTTGTCGGCAAAGAAGAGCTGAGGCTTCTGAACATTTCTGGAAGCCGTGAGCACCATAGCATTGCTGCTGCGACTGTGGGCCTGCAAAGAACAATAGTGATGGCATTGATCACATCACACAAATGTGGCTAGTGAACTAGACAAAATTAAAATGGCCAGGGTTAGTGAAGGCGTTAATTTTGGATTGTGTGATGTTGATTTCGACAAACATTGGACTCCTTGTCCCCAGTGCAGGAAAGTCTAGTGTCCATAGATTGTCGAATGTCTGCATAGTAACCAACAACGGTAACAACATCTGTCTCCCACTGCAGACAAGCTGTTGTTGGATTCAACACGCTTCTGATTTAAATGACGGGAAAATTTCAAGATTCTAGTGATTGGGACTGAAGAAGTGCTACAATCAAGTTAGTCGACCTAGTTCAAATGAGAATAAGCAGCACCCGACCTCAAATTGAGCACTTAGTGTGTTCAATAGATTTCATCTACAGACTAGCTAACCGAAAAATTAAAGGCATAATCTCTTGGACATTGCAATATCTCTTCATATCAATTTTATAATAAATATCAATGAGGAAACTGTTGATACTTCGCCAACATTGAAATAGATCAGATTGCTACATTCTCCAATCTATGCTTGCTACGGTGTTATAGCAGGCAGAATTGGCTGCTCTTACCGAGACAGTGGTGAGGGTTGGCTGAGGCAGGTCCATTGAGCCCAGACGGCGAATGCCTTGAGCTTCATCAAGCTCAGAGTTCTAGAAAACAGAGAACAAATAAATAAAAGAAATATTAATCATTAGTAACAATCATCATGTACGACACAAACGGCATTGGTCAGAAACAAATGGAGCTCAAGCACTTTCCCCCCCCCCCCCATTCACATCGTCCTATTCCAGGAAACGAACCTCAACCAAAATAGAAAGACACCCCAGCTTCCTGGTAACACAACACTACGCCTCGGCCGTCCCAACAACGATGGTAGCAAAGGGCTCATTACACTCCTACCTAACACAACTACCTACACTCTTAAACGATTTCCAATCAACATCTAACCAGAGGTGCAATCAGTACCAATTCAAATCCATAAGAAGCAATACACATAAACATCCCTCCATCCACCATCTGTCAACTGCAGTACACACCTTCCCCAGAGAACCTCAATACCACCATCAACATATTTGCTCTTGGTGATTTTAACGCACACAATTAGCACTGGCTTATCCTACAAAACACTGACTGAAAGGCTTACGTCCACATTGAAAAACTGTACACAACGATTGCATTAAATAGTCTAGACACACCCACTCACGAACCTTTTAACCTAAATACACAACAGACCTCTTCTTGCAGTCTGCCATGACACCTCATTTAACCACCTCCAAGTAGTGGTCTAGCATGACACTTCCTTTGAATACCTCCCAATAGCAGTCTGCCATAACAGGTTCTCTGACCACCTCCTAGTAGTGGTCGAGAATGACACTTCCTCTAACCACCTCCCAGTAGCAGGCTGCCATGACATGTCATCTGCCCACCTCCCAACAGCAGCCTGCCATGACACGTCCTCTGACCACCTCCAAGTAGTGGTCTAGCATGACACTTCCTTTGACCACCTCCCAATAGCAGTCTGCCCTGACACGTCCTCTGACCACCTCCTAGTAGTGGTCTAGAATGACACTTCCTTATACCACCTCCTAATAGCAGTCTGCCATGACACGTCGTCTGCCCACCTCCCAACAGCAGCCTGCCATGACACGTCCTCTGCTAGCAGTGGTCTAGCATGACGTTTCTTCTGCCCACCTCCCAATAGCAGTCTGCCATGACACGTCCTCGCCCACCTCCTAACAGCAGCTTGAAATGACACGTCCTCTGACCACCTCCTAGCAGTGGTCTAGCATGACACTCCTTTTGACCACTTCCCAATTGCAGTCTGCCATGACACGTCCTCTGCCCACCTCCCAACAGCAGCCTGCCATGACACGTCGTCTGCTCACCTCCCAACAGCAGCCTGCCATGACACGTCCTCTTGACCACCTCCTAGCAGTGGTCTAGCATTAGACTTCCTCTGACCACCTCCCAATAGCAGTCTGCCAAGGCACGTCATCAGCCCGCCTCACAACAGCAGCCTGCCATGACATCTTCTGACCACCTCCAAATAGCAGTCTGCCACGACAGGTTCTTTGATCACCTTCAAAAAACAGTCTGATATGACATGTCCTCTGAACACTTATCAATAGATATCTATTATCAGCTCTACTACCCAATCCATGACAAAACCCCCTCACACCTTTATAACGCATATCTACTGACCCTGTCACAAATCACTTTGACGCAAGTTAATCATCCGTACAGACAACACATACCTGCCAGGTTCATCCGTGGGTTCAATCCCACCTTTACAGCCCTCCTCTAATTCAAAATTGAGCAGCAAAACCACCTTTGCACTTATCCCCCACTGACAACAGAATCATTCAGATTCAATTTCAAACCCTTGACTCGGAAATAGATGCTGACATTCATGAACAGCAGACAAACAAATGAAGGGATGTGCTGGCAAACACAAAACATTTCAACCTCACCATCAAAATTGTGGGAACTGATCAGAAGCCTCAACAACAAAAATACAAACAAAATACACACATGAGGCAATCCTACCACCTAACACACATACCGTACCATCAGACCAACAAGAAGATATAGCTACTAAAAAAATACAAACGCCAGGCCCCTACCACACCGTCCAAACAATAGGAAGATATTGAAGTAGTTACAGAAATTACAAATTCACCAAAACATTGACCTAACCTTTACATCAGCCACGATAATAGCAATCATCAGCCAAACTAAATATACCTACCTCTGCAACAGGCCCTGAGGGCATATCATACATTAATTTTAAACACCTAGGCTGGTCCACACCCCATCAGGACTGTCAGAGACCTTTCACCTCTTGATTTTACACACCATACCTAACACATGGGAACAAGAAAAATCATACTCATCCAGAACCCCAAAGACCCAAAAGAGCCAGCTTGGTACGGACCAAATTCTCTCCCTTGAATAAGAAATTTTTTGCTGGATCTGGTTTTAAAGGAAATGAATGCACTTGTCCTACCTTCCTTTACACAAAACCGGTTCAAGAAGAAGCACTCCCCAAACACACTGCTCATCAACCTCACGCAGATGATGCTTGAAGGTCTGAAAAAAATTAGGCCAGGCGAATGCATCCTAGTAGCACCACTGACATCAGAGAGGCCTTCAACACAGTTCCAAGACACGTTCTCAACAAATACTAAACCTACATTTTCATATAAAACAAGAAGAAATGGCTTGAGCACACAGTCTACAATAGTGAACCCTCATAAAAACATCATTGTTCCTTTACCCTTGAAAGCCTTCATGCACGCCCTGCAAATACATCACCTAAATCAACCCCAACACAGATGACCTTTAAATGATCACACAACACCACAAACACAAGATGGTATCAGCACACCTCCAGCAATATCTTGATTTGCTGAAAGTCAAGCTGCAGAATAACGGAATGAATGTGTCTGCAAGCAAGTCATTCCTCACACTTTTATCACCAGAAAACAGACAACACCACATCCACCTTCATGTTGCACTCCACAACACTTCCAAACACCACAGGCCAATCACTGCAATCCATGTTGGTGTCAATTGTGGCAGCCATATGCAGTGAAAAACATATAATTAAGGGAAGGGAGTACAGAATGTCTGAGTATTTTAGAATCTAGGGCGTAAAGGTCCAAGAATCAACCATTTTGGTACAGATACAGATACAGACACTAGGCCGCATAGTTCAAAAAGGGGGGTGGCGACGGCAAGGCGCACCTCACACCCTCATACGGTCACACTCACACAACTTAGCCCTTTAGTGCTGAAGGGTCCGGCCGGTAGCCCCTCAACTACACTCTGGGTCACGGGTGCAGTCCGAGGATCCGTCGTCAGCAGCAGGGCCCAACAGTTTTCACTGGTTTACCCCGCCGCGTCATAATGGCCGGGCCCCCCCCCCATTCACGACCATCCCAACAGCGGGATGCCAAGGGTGAGAAAGCAGATCAGAGCAGCATCAAAATCAACCATTCACAACCATTTTCCACTCACTCCTGCTCATTGCACGCTCTCTCGCCCCCTCCACATTCATGTCCCTCCTCTCCAACGCCTGCTTCAGACCATCCATCCACCCAAACTTGGGCCTACCTCTAGGCTTGCGACCACTCACCTCCGCATTCATCACCCTTTTCACCAATCTCCCTTCATCCATCCTCTCCCATGCGCCCGAACCATCTCAGTACACGCGAATCCACTCTGTTCTCCAACTTCTTCACCATCCCTGTTCTGATTCGAACCACGTCGTTGGTGATCCGGTCTCTCAGCGTTACTCCAGCCATGCTCCTCAAACACTTCATCTTGAAAACATTCAACCTTCTTCTCTCCTCTGCTCTCACCCCCCAAGCCTCAGCTCCATAGAGTACAGTTGGGACAACAACACCCTCATACAGCCCTCTCTTTGCTTCCATCCCCAACGTCCTACAGCTCATTACACTCTTTAGTGCACCCAACACTTTACATCCCTCCTTCACTCACGCCTTCACTTTTGGTACCCCAATTAAAAGTTTACAGAGATGGGCTCCATTTTAATTAGGGAACTAAGGCAACCCTTGACAATGTGACAGCTGGAGAAAAGAAACATAGGTATGTTACATGAATGATGCTAAAAGTGCACACAGAATTGACATTAAAGGCAAATGTAGAGGAAACATTTTTTGAGCATTTACCACAATTACCAGTGGAAAATCCAAGGAATTAATAACAGCACAAATAAAAAAAATCCAGCCCATCATTGAACTTGCTCCCACAAACAAACTCCAAAAATACAATGCAGAACACAGTCCTGCACATCGCAATGGGCTACAGTGTACACAGATCGCACCTATTCTGTATCTGCTAAAGGAAACCAAGGTCCTTCCTCTCCAACATAACTTGATAAGAGGGAAACAATTCCTTTACAAGATTGTGGACCCACTCCATCCCTACAATTACAAACAAACGTTTGTCATACAAACCAAAATATACATAGCATATCAGCAGCATATATACTTTGGCAGCCATTGCAGCACCATTTCCAACTTACTGACAATATACCTTTTCATAAATAGATACATACACACATGCTTCTTGTACTGCTTTATCATAGATTCAGCACAGCCCTACAGAGTCACCCATCAGAAGTGGATTGTGGACGAGTTCTGGCTGCTCAGGGGAAACGGGGTACACATGTCGAGGCAGATGTACAAGCATCAAACGAGCCTGCTGTCATGCCAACATGACTGGGGATTGTACCTTCTAATCTGAGCCTGCAGTACCGAGGCGTGCCCAATACGGTGGAACACGTCATGGCGTTGTTCGCAGCCATCGCGTCGGGCAAATTCAATCATGATATCACGTCGGTGAATGACTTGCAGGAGCGCCCGCAAGAGAGCATAAATTTTCTCAGGGGTATGAGAGAAATAGAAAGGCCAGCTCTGGCCACAAAATTTCCAACATGCTCATATTGGTGAGTAGCTAGGTATTCAGACTCTAGGGCTGTTTGCTGGCCATAGCTACTCCAATGCATAAGGAGGAGTGCACAGCATCAACAACAATAAAAACTGAACATAGCTTTACACATCACAATGGGCTGTACACAGATCACAACAATTACTGAGGAACAAAGGTCTTTCTTGTCATCATTTGATATGGGGAAGACAATTCTTAAACAAGATTGTAGACCCAGCCCATCCCTGCTGTCACCTACTAATCCTTTGTCAACTCACCAAAATATGCTTGGCACACCAACAGCACACTTGGGCTCCCTCTACAAAACCATTCTCCAACCTTCAGGAAACACATCTATGCAAAAACAGATAAACTCATACTTTGCAGATGTAGCACTGGCGGATCACATACACAACACGGTCCTACAGAATGGCCCATTGTAGGTGGGCATGGAGGAGTTGGGGTTCAGCAGGAGTAACACGATTCACCTATCATGGCTGCGGTGCGGACAGCATGCAGCCCTCCAGTAATCTGATTAGTTTTTAATCAAGGCACTCAAATTATCCTAAATTGTGGTAATTTCAAATTTACTTAGATATTGGCTGGCAACTGAATTTCATTACTCATAGCTAATAATTACTTAGTCCAAGTGTGTTTTTTGATACCTATTGCTTGCTATTTCACTCAAGGAAACAGTATTTTTTCCCTGTAACATATTGGGTAACATAATTTTGAACTTTATAAGGTTAGTTACCACCAGTCGTCACTATGAAACTCACAATCCTCTCAAGGAAGCAGTCGTTGGCATCTCTGAGCAGCTCAAACTTATCTCCAAGGAGGTTTTCATGATCAAGGCGCAGGCTTATATCCTGGTGGTACAGTACATCCTGGATACTGCAAGAGAAAACATCATGCAGTCATTAGATATAATTAGCTATGTTATGTTAATGTGAGGTTTGATGACTGATAATGCAGTTCAGTCCATTGTTTGTTAATCACTGAAATAAGGTAGGAAAGAGATGAGATTGACAGGAATTGACAAGTGGAATGAGTTCACAGTGTTGCAGTTACTTGGCTAAGAAGTCTTACCAAGGTTATTTTCACACCCTTGGATTAGCTGGCAATTTGCAAATCCTGCCCATTTTGAAACTACAACATGCTAAGAAATAAGGTAACTGTACCCGTAATGACACACAGCGGCCGGTAATGACACATTGACCGCAAGGGAGGTGTTCACAATGAAATGGTTTAGTAAGATTGTTGATAGCTCAATGAAAACTTTGATGGTTGAAACATTAAAGAGCCATCAAAAATCATTCAACATCATTCCATTGTAATTTGTTTTTTTTGGCCAATTCATGATTATTGGTTCGTGTATTTTTCCTGGTAGCCAGCTACATTGATCTTAGCATTGAAGCACAAGATGGAAAATATTAAAGTTCTGTGTTTGTGAGGGGAAACTGAAACAAACTACATAAAATGACATTTTGAAGCAATGCACAAACACAATTTATTAATTAGGTATGTATGTATAGACATATATGTATAGACATACAGTCGTTTCCCCCTAGTTAGGAGGGTGGCTAAGTTAGGCAGACACAGAGGGGGGGAGGCGCCCAATCTCCCTGCCACAAGACCGCCGTGTATATGCCGAGGCTGGAACTCGCGACATGCAGCACCAGAGGCTGGCACTGCAGTCGGATACACTAACCACTCGGCCAGGGCGGCTTATTAATTAGGGCTCTGTACAATTCTTGATGTGTTGACACAGAGTTTGACAAAGTTGAAAGGTAAGAGCAAATGTGAGTCTGGTGTGGTAAGTGGGGGATGTCAGGCATGGTGGACGGTTGGGCATGAGAACGTGCAGTGTTGATATTGAGTAAACAGTTGGTTAGTAGCATTACCAAGTAGAAGGAAGTGTCTTCAAAAAATTGATGTGGGCAGAAGTTAAGTTGGGCATAAAAAGATGGGTGTTTGTGGGTGCTCACAGACCTGAAAGCAAGAAGAGTGAGGAAAACGAGAAGCAATTTTGGACAGACATGAATGAGTGAATTGAATTTTGGAGGTAAATTAAATGTAGTTGAAATGAGTGACCTTAATGCAGGAGTTGGAGAATGTGATTGGGAGGTATATCATTCCTGCTAGAAATGACAATGGAGAAAACCTGACAGATCTGTGTGCATGGACAGGACCTGGTAGTTGGAAATAGTTTGTTCAAGAAGCAAGATATCCAAAGGTACACATGGGTACAGTAAGGATGACCCGCACAATGGTGGAGAGAGTGCTGATGAATTTTGAGCTGATTTCAAGGAGTGTGGTGGTGGGCTGTTGCATATGAAGATGTTGAGAGGGGAGGGTGTAGAAGTGTGACCATCTGCTGGTGGAAGGAAGATTAAGAGTGGTAAAGAGGCAGAACTGAACCATTTCCTTGTTTACTTATTATTTGTGTTGTGCCTTACAACTTAATAATTATTTTTTCCCCTCCATGTGTTCTTCTGCCAGGCAGGCTGAGTTTTACTTACCTAGTTAATTGCTTGCTTGCATGCTTTCTACTGCAATCTGCTTCAGCTTCAACCTGCACCCTGCATGTGTTTGTCTATTCAAGAGGATCCATCACGTTTTAACAGAACGCTATTTAGGTGAGTACATGTTACCTTACATAGGCTAGTAGTCTTGGTGAAAGGTAACTGGTGCTGGGAACTCTCATATTCATTCTAGGGTTCTGCCTTGATTTAGTTACCAGGGTAATTGCACGGTCTTACTTTATTGCTATCCATGCTTCTTGAACACACCTGGGTCCAAGGACAATAATTATCATGAGATGCATACCTACCTTATTCTCAGTAATTTATTGCATTTGGGCTCAACCTGCATGCTCACAACTAGCTGCCACCAGTCAGACTATCACTAGCAGAGCAAGGAGTCCTCCTCAGTACTGTTCTTGACTGCCATGTAGAGGTAAGCTACTCACTCTTTGCTAACTGCCAGCAGAATTGTTGCACCTGTTGTTTCTTCAGTCTGCCTTGCATTCTCCTCTCCAGCTTGTACTTTGCAAGTTTGATAAATGCCACTGCATCTACTAGTCTACATACTTTTTCTTCAACTTGTTTAGCTGCTCATTATCTTGGCTGCTGTTGCAAATGCTTGTTTGGCCCACTAAGTGCCATGCAACCCTACTAGCACAAGACCCAACTGGACTAGCATGTTGATCCAGTAGGATTGCTTTCCTAGTGCATGCTGCTTGCTGCTAGCCAGAACCTATTTGCCACACCTGACCAGATGTGTAATTGCTCAATCTTTAGTGCCATAACATGCTCCATGATTCACCAATACGCTAACCTGTTCCATCAGCTTTAGTCTTGCACTTCAACCATCATACTTCCAGGCACTCTTGCCTTTGATTGTTAGCTATCGCCCTACCTAGTGCTTGATCACTTTTGAAATTGGAACGCAGGATGTAGCTGCATGTGACAACTGAGGGTGCTTACAATAGTTATTCAGACATTGTACCAATCTGTTACTTGCTTCATCTGAAGTGCCTATGCTGCCTTGCCCATCTGAGGTTAGCTTTATGCTGCCCTGAAGTGACTGTTCAACTTACTAGTTACTTGTATGGAGCTTGACTGTTTACTGAAATCTGTCACCCTGTTTGTGAGCCTGACTTAGCAGTTCATACCTGTTTTATCCAGTAAGTAGTGTTGCTTACTATCTTGTTGCACCAAATGATTGTCATTAGATAAACCAGTCATATTACCTTATCCCTGTCTAGTCATTTGTTGCCATAGGCCACCAGATCACTAAGCAGCTAAATCCCAAATAACGTCAAGTTGCGGTAAAAGTTCTGTCTCCAAGGGACCAATTACTTCATGCCTATTAGCTACCATTAAGTATTGCAGGATCAGTCTAGTGAGTTGAATCAATTCTGGTTGCCTAACATCTTATATTGAACACATACTAACATCTGTGATTAGCTCAGCCACTCATTCTCCCAAATTTGTTGTCCTGTTAAATTTGTGCTTGTTGACGTTCCCAAGGTATAGTTTTGCCGCAACAGTAGAGCAGAGGTGCAGGAGAAAAAAAAGAGTGAGAGAAGAACGAGAGGTAGTGAAGGCAAGTGAACTGAATGTGGAAAGCCCTGCTGAGTAGTTCCAGCAAGCAGTGACGGAGAAAAATGACCGTGTGTGAGCGCAGGACAGGAGAGACATTGAGGAAGAATGAGACATTCAGAGATGCTTGTTGAGAGGTGCAAAAAATGTGTGTGGAGTGGTAGCACAAAGGGATCAAACTAGCAGTGGCACAGAAGAGAAGAGCCTTTTAGGAGTGATTGCAAGCAAGGTCAGTGGTAGCCTAGCTGATGCCAGGTATGGCAAAGTTGTGCCAAATCTTCAAGGATAGCAAAAAGATGTTCTGGGAAGAAGTGAAACGGGTGAGAAAGGGGGAGGCTGGGAAGGAGGAGGTGGTAAAAGATGAGAATGACTAGTTGTTATTGGAAAAGTAAAGATACATGGAAAAAGTGGGCAAAATTTAAGACATGTTGTCGAATGTTATGGATGCCTTGAGAGGCTGATATTGATGCTGTGGCTTGTGGTGGTGAATGGTCGTAACTGAGTTCAAGGGAAGGGGTAGAGTAACAATTGTCAAATGGCAGTGAGGCTACAGTATCTGTGTTTTTTGTCATGCATGGTGCCAGAACTGTCAAATGGCAGTGAAGCTACAGAATCTGTCTTTCTTGTCATGCATTGTGCCACTGCTCGTCATGCATGGTCTTACCTTTGATCTCTTACCTTTGCAGCCCCCTCCAGCAGGTCCACATCAAGTGGGGAGCAGCAGAGCCGGGGGAGGCCAGCACAGCCATGCGCGCCAGTATGCTGCTGAGAACAGCAATGTCAACACAGGTATAGGAACTGGAATTAGTGCGCACTATTGGCTATCACATGAACCATCCGCATGCATGACATGAAAAAAA